>JASDQU010439217.1:64194-75960 GCA_032191745.1 Picea mariana
GATGATCATGCATCGCCTCACCCTGTGTATAGTGTAGCCTGCGACGATCCTCTTTAATAGGGTTTTTACAAAGGAAAATACAACTTCTTCTCTCAGGAAAATTTCTTCTCCCTTCTTTCTTCAGGAATTCAGGCCACTGACCCCTTTGAAAAAAACATAAGGGTGACGAAAATAATGTGTAACATTGTGACAAGTCATCAACCAAACTATAATTGTATGCCACCCTAGCCTAAGGGTTGTTTAAATTCTGTCGTAATGGGATGTGAGGAATAAAAATGGGGGGTTCAGTGTTAGGGCGTGGAATCATCAATGGTTGTCTAGTTGTAGCTAGAGCTACTTCTGAAGTGATGGTAGTAGATTCATGGGGTGTGTTGTATTGACGATTGCGCATTTGCAGAAGAATTTCTTCTTCACTGGTGAGGAGGATATTGTGATCCGCCAGATTATTAGGGTTTGGATACTGTCCCATCTATGGTGGGGTAGGATGCATCTCTTGCTGGGTATTCATCACACCTTGATGTGGAATAGAGTTTTGAAACAAAACTAGGGGTGGTTGTTGCAAATACTATTGTGGGGTCTGCTGAGGGGCAGGCGGTGCGAGAGGATGTGGCACATTCATGGAATATTTCATCCATTTAAAGTCGATGATTTGGGGGAAATGGTAAGTAAAATGACCATGCCCATCGCAAAGTGCACAAGGGAACTTTGTCTGTAGATTATTGTTGTTGTTCCTCCCTTGGAGTTTGTTGTTGTTTCCCCCTTAAGGGTTTTGGTTACCCTAGTTTTGGTTTCCCCCAACCGATTGGTTTTGTTGGGGTTATTTCCCCCTGCTCCTGGGTTATTATTGTTTTAGTTTTTTCCTTTATTTTTGGCATTATTTGACTGATGGGACATATTTTCTGTATTCAGTTGTTCAAAATTTTGAAATTGTTGAATGGGAGAGGGCTAAACAAAGTAAACCCCAACGTGTGTTTGTCCTTGTGGAGGAGCAATGGGTTGTGGAGGAAAAGGAAATGGGAAATACAGATTATTTTGTGGTAATGCCCCGTAGGGTGCATAGGAAGGTGTATCTCTTTCATTAGTGCTTAGGGTGTAAGCTGAGGTAGAGAGGGTACCAAAACTTGTTTGAATAGTCGGGCGCATCATGGAGGACAACAAGGTATGGTTGTTGATAAGGGGGGGGGAGGGTAACAAGGGGGTCCTCCATACATTGATGGATATTGGGGTGTATCGTACATAGGTGGTGGTTGGATGTATGGATTTTGGTGTGTTGTGTTACCAATCAATCCATTCGCTGAGTGAGACATCCTAGGTTTTTCTTGGCCAAATGGTATAGGTCTTGGGGCATCAGGTAGTACTGTGTATAAGTATCCTGACTATGCATGAATGAGGTCATACTGTTGAGACTTGTTGATGACTTACTCTTTAGTTTTGGGGAAGGTGGAGGCCACATCTTTGGCAAGGAGGGGGATGAATGATCTGAGAAACCAATCGAGGCATTTTTCTTTGGTGGTTTCTGCTTTGCATAAACTACGTCACCGATGCCATTCGTGAATGTGGTCAACGATGTGTGTGGCTGAAGTTTGTTTAAACTCAGAGAGTAGTTCGAGGCCATTGTCATGACAAACTCGTAGTTGAAAGAAGGTCAAAAAAGTTTTGGCAAGGATTCAAAAGTCACATGGGACCCTGATTTTTCGTCCACATACCATTTGGCAGATGGACCTATGAGTGTGCACTGAAATAAAATTAAATGGATAGAGTCGTCCATGATGCTATTTGAAGAGAACCATAAGTGGAAGTTCATGATATGATTGGTGGGATCTTCTCCCGCTTTTCCTTTAAACTTGGGAATGTCTGAAGGTAGTTTGGTAGGCATTGCAGACCATGTGGGGTCATGCAATATAGGATCATTCGTGAGCTTACTCAGATCCAGTATGTTTAGGGAGGACAAATACGACATGTGGAGTGTCAGTGGAAGATTAGTTCTAGCCATGGTGTGAGCAGGTAGTGGACCTGACCCTTAAGGGGGGTTTGGGGGGCGTGTACTTCTCCCTTGGGAAGAAGTGTATCCTCCGCCTCCTTGTGAAGGAGAGCTAGTGGATGGATGACCTTGGGAAGTGGACCCAAGTAAAGTGGAACCAAGAAAAGTTGATCCAAAAATGGTAGAACTCACAGGGGTGTGAGATGGTTGAGCCAGTGAGTTGGTGAAACTAGGAAATCCTCCTAGGATAGGGGGGAGATTTTGCAAACGTCTGGAATGATGTGGATTATGTGGGTCCCCTATGATGTCCAACTAGAAAAGTGGAATGTGTGCAAAAAGGTGATGAGAGCAATAAATGAACCAAAGACTTTGTATAACTTGGACCTTCACAACATATCTCACAATCGCATGTAATCAAGAGAGCATCATACATAAATTGAAAATAAGCATATATGTGGGTAGGTGGATTTTGTATGTGTGGGAGAACAAAGAAAACAAATGCTCGTGTCCTAAAAAGACGTAACGTCCTTCCTCTCAAATAGCACTGGACCTTCCAATAGCACTCAACAGTGGGGTCTGAAGCCACTAGAAGAGGAACTAGTGAAGGAAGAAAAAATCAGTTATAATGAGGGGTAGAGGGTGCATATCCCAAAAGAGTTGGTGATATTTCCCAATAGCCACAAAAAATCCAATCAAGGTGCAATTGCAGCCCACAATTTCCACCTGGGTAGATGTCCTAAAATTTGGCCACTAGGTACCTCAGTCAAAGTGTGACATTTAGATTTTTGGCCTCAGAAATGGGTCACGGGATGGATCACTTCCAAGCGGTGGATGCCTCAAGGGGGGGTGCATAGAACAACCAGACCTCATCCTTCAACCCTTCACGGGTATCTCCCTACCTTATGGTGTTAGGAACACTTGACTTGGAGGATTTTAAAGTTCCCTATTTGTCAAATTCTAATGTTTGAAGATGTGAGAACCAAATAGCGAGGAGTTATTTGGATGCATATCTCCGAGATCCTACCTAGACTAAAAATATTCTTTTGGCACCTTCTGTGAAGGAAAACTTAGTGAGTTTTTTAGAAAAAAAGTTAGATGTGGTTGTTTGAGAGATTGGGGGTGTGAACCAATCTCATTTGAATTAAGTGGGAGTGGATAATTCCTTCAAGAAATAGTGGGATGTTTCAAAATCCCTTTGGAGGAAACCTACTTCAACCTCCACAATTTGAGATGAAATTATGTGAGTGAGTAGTGACTTTGTGTGTGAGAAAGTGATAAAGTGTGCCAAATTTTTAATAAGTTAGGTGTCACCTTGCAACATGTGGCCTTCGTGTGGCCCTTACAATTCTTGATTACCTATCTTACTAGACTCCATTGGTACAACCTTGCGGAATTTTAGAGTCTGTAAAGAACTAGCTTGTGTACATATGGGTCCTTACCAATCCTTTAAACTCCCTAATGTGATTTAATCTAAGAAATCTTTCAAAAAACTATCCTAGATTGTGAGCATGTGGGCATGTATGGGCCCATTACAATAATCTTTAAACTCCCCTAGTGATGTAAACTAAGAAAGTAGCTTCAAAAACTATCCTAATATTTTCAACATGTCGCCATGTATGGGCTCTTACAAATTTAAGATGTCTAAAAATAAACTAAGAGGATCCCTAGGGGGCTTTGTCCTCTCCTAAATATTTTGTTTTAAGAGAGATGAAATCTTCACTCAATCATTTTTCTGATTCTCAATATCACTCTATGGTGCAAGAGAAGAACATACTCAATGATTGAAGTTTGATTTATGGTCCCAACGAAAATGTTTATATGTGATATTAAATGATCTTAACTTGACTTTTACAATCAAAACAAGCCATCCATGTGGAAAAATGAAAGCAAAAGAGGAGAAATATGGTTCTTTTTAACCCCCTAAGTGTCTATGTTTTGACTAACCCTTCATGTGGTAAGGGAATCTAAGTGTGGTGCATTTACAAATTGCATAAAAGAAATATTTTGAAGACTAGGGACCTTCAAAACATCACAAAACAATCTTACAGTGTTGGACTTCTGGACAGATGCACGCGTCACAGTTTAGAAAAAGGTGCATGTGGTGCCAATGCGTAGAGAACTAGGGACCTGTTGGCACACTGTGCACATAATGCATTGAGAAACATAGTGTTGTTGGCACACAATGCTGAGAAGGCACGCCTGTAGTCTAGAAAACCCGCATACATTCTGATACGCGTCCCGGAGAAAAATTTTAGGTGGAATTCTCCTCTTCCAGTTTCAAATTCATCTCTTTGCAGGTATGGCTAGGCCGGTTATGATCCCTGCAAGGAAAATAGGTCAAAAAGAAGTGCTCAAACAACCCAAATAGGGAGGAAATTGATACCTTGTCCCCAGTATGGTCGCCAATCTATTGTGTCCTTTTCATCACTCCAATGAGCAAAAGAAGGGCACTTGCAAGTCTAGTTGGGCCTGCTAGATAGGACATAGGTTAGTGTATGAATCAAATGACTCAATCACATGAAATACGCAAACAACTAAGCTAAAAAAAAGTAAAGAAATGAAACTAAAATGCATGAGGAAACTTGAACCAAAAATTAATCAATGGACCAATAATCATGCCACCAATGGATAAATTGTATTAGTGCAAAAACACCAAAGAGAAAGGAGGACTTGTGGAGCCCCTCTCCCTCCGAGGGAGGGCTCTTGAATCCCCTATGAGAGATCTATTCTTACAAATGGCAAACTAGAAAGTAAATGGTGAAGAAATCCAATCTTATTCCCTCAAGAGGTGAGGTGAATAGCTTAATGAGATGATGTTAGTATGATCCAAGAAGGAAAGAGGTTCCTTGTAGGAGAATAGAGGCAGCATAACAATACAATGAGATTCTTGAATTCATAGTGCACCCATGGCCTCTTTTTATAGAAAATATTTGAGGCATTATCCAACCGGTCTTTAGTGTAAGCAAGGGGTCCTTTAGGGCACCCTTAGGTCTTTTACCACCCCCCCACTCGGATTTGGCTTGGATTTGAGGGTCAAATTGACTTGAGAGCTGAACCAGAAGTGGGTGAGGGGCCGACAAGAACCATAAATGCGTCGTTCACAGGAGAGCGCGGCTTTTATCGTACACAATCCCGCATCAGGCACATGTGCTCTCTTTTGGTTTATTTCGCCTGTGTATGTGCACACGCTTCCTGTAGTGTTTCTGCGCATGTCAATTTTATAACCAATTGTATAGTTTGTGCCTTTTGGAAATGTATTTTTGGGGTTGCAGGTGAATTAATAGTTGTTTGGAGATGTTGGATTCCTGTAACCATTTGTGGACCCAATTTTAGTGATAACAATGACTTCTTTGACTTGGTCAACTTTTGATTTTGACTTGTTCAACCTTTGACTTTGACCAAAAACTTAAACTTGATGCCTTGTCTTGCCGAGAGTACAAGGAGGTGCTCTAGGATAGGGTGCACTAGGTTATCTAGGAGTTAGGTCAAGTGCTTCACTGAAGGTGCCTCAACATGAGGGTTAGGGTTTCATTGATGCAGTAAAAATTTGATTGTAACTACAATTACAACTAAGAAAATCCTCCCAATCTACCTTCCAATGGTTAGACTATCTGAATATAGTGTGGGCCCATAACCTATTATAATAATAGGTGTGCTTGTTTCATCGTAGACAATATAACAATATTTTCACCCAACCATAAGCACAAAGGCCACCCCCGAGCACCTTAACCTTGATAGACAAAATAATTCCAGAAGAAAACCCTAGAACCAATAGCCAACCAAGGTAGTGTATCTCTCTCCAAAGCTAGCATACCAAGCAGAGAGTCCAAACCATAACCAGGAATAAATTCCAACCATAACCAAAGACCAAGTCACCACTATGACGCAACCGCACTGCTCAGAGCACGTTCGCTTCCTCAGGACCTTCTTTCCTTTCGGCCCGAAGAACCTAAAGGTTCTTCTGATTCCTTATTGGGAATCTTCTTCACCCACAGATTCTCCTCTCACAGTCCTCCTTTCCTGCACTCAGAGGATCGGAACTTCACGGCTTCGCGAGTTCACTATCGATCTCTGGGTTCTCGAATCCATGAGACCCGAGATTTCAATCAACGCTGACTTCTTTCTCCTGCAGTCGGGACTTCGCTCTATCGCGTTCTCACGATTCGTGAACCTAAACACTTGGGGTTTCAACCTTCGATACCCGATGCACCGAAACACCGATGTCGCGACTTCGCTCCCTTGCGACTTCGCTACTCGCGAGGTCAAATGACTCCTACCTCGACTCCTGAGGTCTGAGACGTCGAATCTTCGATGGTCTATGCCACCTGTCCTCCACTATCTCCAGCAGCCCCATGTTACTTATGTAACTCTCGGGATATCGCTTCTCGCACTATTGCGATTCTCGTGGCCAAAGCTTCTGCCCTTTTCTCGCGAAACCTCGATAGCCGATCTTACGACAGATCCAATGCCCTAACTGGCTTGAATCAACGTCCCGATCTGTCCTGAACTTCGAACTTCTTTTCGCTTGTGCTGTAACCTCCTTGCAACTCTGAGAGATCTAACGATCCACGACAACTCGCGGATTCTCCTTGGAGAATACTAACCGTCCGCTCTTCTTTAAGCAATCTACAAACAAGAAGCACCCCTCAATGAGACTTGTTCGCCAACCTGCGTCTCTTCCTTGCAAGTCTTCCCGGCACGACTTGTCTTATATTTTCCTTCGATGAATCTAAATACCTATCCCTCCTGAGCTTCCCACGACTTCAACTCTCTTAGGAAGAAATTCTTGCACGCACTCCTTGCGGAAAATCTTCAACCATGACTAAGCGTTGAAGTCTTCGATCCTGCGCACTCCTACAACAGAAATCTTTTAATCCCCTTTTTCTCAGAATCGCAACTCTGAGTCTTTGTCTAGCCTGCGCATGCCTTGCACGGCTCCGATGCCAAATCTTCACTTCTGAGATGAATGAGAACAAAAGCTAACTCTAATCGAACCCTTCTGTCAACGCACTCCTTGCGGACAATTCAACTGCACTCCTTGCAGGAATCTCTTGGCTCAATCAGAGAAACAATTGAAACTCATTCACATTCTCTCTCAGAATTCTATTCAACCATGAAATCACATACACAGCATATAAAAGCAAGTGTATAACAGGAAGCAAACATTCATGAGCATAGCATCAATACACAGAGAAACAACACAAAACCATGAGTTTGAATCAAAGATTAGTCTATTAATTCAAATGCTTGTACATGGGTGTTTCTCATACAATTCTCTGCTTGCTCTCTTCAACAATGTTGTTTCATAATGTTACAATGTACAAAGGAGGGTGTCTATATCTCGTTTCCCTCTTGGACTCTACGCTATCAAATCTAGAATTAAATTTCTATCTAACAGCATTAAATCTATTAAATGCCGACTATCTACCTAAGGAAGAGAGCTATCCACTCAAGGTCCATTACAATATACAAGTGCGCTTCATTAACTCTACACATTAATGTTTGCGCAACAATCCCAAAGTGTTTTCAAAATTTTGTGCTGGTGTTGTCTAGCTATCTCCCGCTTCCGCGCTGGCTCGCTTGATGATCTGGTGATGCTCCTGCATCACACTACAACCGCTGCAACTCTCCTCCAATCATGAAAACCACTTGTCCTTACGCATATGTGAGAGTGAGTGTGAAAAATGAGCTCCAACACCCTCTTATTTATAGTCCTCCAAGTGACCTAACTGGGCCGACATCTACTTTTGGAGGATAATAATTTAATGTGAATTATTATCTTGAGCCAAATTTTCTTCTAAGGTTATTTCCTAATATTATAGGGTTTCTCTTTCTTCCTGGAATATTCTAGACTCGTCAAAGGTTGCACGTAGAGGTTAATACCTCCCACAACTATCGTAATATCAACAAATCCTAGGAACTCTATCAAAACCCTTTTTAAAGTCAATGGAACAACATAGGATAATTGTTTTATTATTGTGACACTCCTCCATAATGATCTTGAGTATAACAAGGTGGACGATAGTTGAATGATAGCTCCTAAATCTCGCATTGTTTTTGGCTCTTTTTTTTTCTCTTTCTTTCCACATGTCAATCTTATTTTCCAATATAATTCCATATAACTTGGTTAAAATGAGACTAATCATAATGGTCATATAATTAGAGGGATTATTTTTATCCCCACTTTTAAAAATAGGTACAACGAGTCTTTGAGTGTAGGATTTAGGGAAGGCCTGCTTGACTACTAAATTGAAGAGCTTTTGGATGTGAGGGATGAGGATAGGCCCTCAAACATTTAATATTTTACATTGGTAGTCTTCAATGTCTTTATCTTTTCATTTTGCAAGATAATTAACCCCAAACTCTAAGTCCTCTATTCAGAAAATTTCTTCCACTTTAAAAACAAAGTGAATGTTGTCCATGACATTAGGGGATTTGTAAATATTTTTAAGGTAGGAATTCCAAACCGCCAAGGGATTCAAAATGTTTTATTTAGTTTTATGAGTGATCATTTTCCTCCACAATTCCTTAGGATCTAACTTAGATAGGTGTAAAAGCTTCTCTTGCTTTATTTTTATATAGTACCATTTTTTCCTTTTAATTAAGGATTTGTATATATTTATTTTGTTGGATTTTAAGGACTCATTAGAAGTATCCCTAATGAATTTTATACCAATCTTACACTCTTTATCGTACCAAGGATTAGTCATTTTATTTTCCTTTTTACACGACACCTCAATGGAGAACTTGTTAATGAAAGTAGACAAGGTTGTTATAAAATTATGTTAGAGGTCTTTAATATTGTTCATATATGATAGGATATTTAATTCATTATTTAAATCCTTTAAAAAATATTAGTGCTATTTTTGTCAAAAATCAAGTGCTCTTTGGTAATCATAATTGTCTTTACCGGTGTTTTTGTGCATGACAAAGTTTAGATTTAGGGTTAAGGTATACAATCAAAGTCTAGCTCATGGTCACTTAAAAGGTCAAAATTTACTATTTAGTTGTATACGGGGATATCAAATATCACATAATATATGACATTGTTTCCAAGCCCATGAATAAAAGTCATCCAGTTGTATTTCGACCACTTCATTAGACCATTGAAAATTATTAGATCTTGAGAATTGCATAGCTTCATTAGCTCAATACTAAATAAATTCTTGACCAAGTCTTCAAAGTTTATTTTATATCTTCTAGCTAAAACAAGGTCTTCATGAATCATTACTTATAATAATACCTTGATTAGTTGTTGTTATAACATTAGAGTTTCTTAATAAGAAAATATTGCCTTCATTTTTTAGAAGGTAAATATCTCATTTTAAGTCATTATAAGGACATTAATTGTTTGTATTATTTTTCTTATAAAAAATAGAATTACTAAACATAAATTAACAATTTTTTTTTAATTTTTTTTGAGTATTAATATATAAAATCTTCATATACATGCTATTAATTTTAAAACTTTGTTAATTTAAAATTAATTTTAATAAAATATATTCTTTATCAATAATAATATTAACTTGAATTTTTATACTTTATAATTTTTGAAAAATTATAAATAGGTAAATATAGCCAATTTCATTTAATTTATACTATAAATTCAAGTATTATTAATATAAAGTGAATTTTTTAAGTGCTTCATAGGATCTTCAAAAAGTATAAATGTGTCCTTCGTAAATTATGACTAGCGAAAATCATTAATTTAATACTATGAAATTTGACCACATTGTTTACTTTATTATTGGTGTCTTTTATCAAATTTTTTATATTTGTTATTAGATAATGTAAATTCATATCGTATTCATATTAGTGAAGAGAATTGGTTTATGGTAATATATAAGTGATGCAAGCATAAACCATAGGCCCACTATAAACATGTTCCTCCAATGGTTTACTCACAACCATACATAACTTTCATCATAGACTTATGTTTTGATCCCAATAGATGTAAGGTCTCACATAGAGCTTTCTTGAACTCTCTTTTAAATTTTTTTCTTGAACTCTCTTCTAATTCATTTTTCTTTGACCTACAATCTTCTCCACATTTATATATTTGCTACAGGAATTAAATAACGTTGCAAGAATACCACTTAGCTACAAGAATATCTCTATCCTGCATATCCACCTTGCTTAGCACTGTATGACTACAGTCTTACCTCAATAGAGATAATCTGATTACTTTGTTGTACTAATCTTGTGTGCTCCCCATCACAGTTCCCTTTACCCATTAACTGTGAATCTCCATTTGCTTACCTTCTGCGTATCTATATTACTCAACAATGCTTCCTCTATATTCCAACTTGCTTTGGAAATGGATCTTTGCACAACAAATATCAATTCTCCTTGCAATGCCTTTCAACGCAGCTTCAACGTTTTTTCACAAGTCTTCAATTAACAACTTGCAATTCTATGGGCATTTTAATTCTAGTGTCTCGAAATTTTTAATTACAATGGTTTTTTACAAGATTCGACCCCCAATCTTCAGAGATTGACTGTGCTTTCATCAAGACCCATTACTAACACTTACATAATTCCTGTAAGTGTTGATTCTGAAATCTCCAATCCAATCGTGAATTTACACAGGTTTTGAATGAATGTCCTTTCAACTTCGTTTAATAACCATCTATTAGCTGGCATGTGCATGGGTATTCTCCATCACTACATCGTATCTTACAACTAGACATCAACACATTGAACCTTGATTTACTCTCATTAAATTTGTACTGCAATAACATACCACAAGAATTACTCTGACACCGATATTCTCAACGAATGTTGCTTCACACACTTCTATAAAACCTATCTTACAAAACCCCACGAATCTCTTCAGCCATATATTTTCTCGAAAAATCACTCGAGTTTCATACAATAGACCCCATCCTGCACAAAACCCAGATCGTAGAATCTTTAGATTTGTTTTCGTTTGTCCAGAAACTGAGCCACAAGTTCAATGACGATTTTTCTTCCACACATTCTTCTCATGGCTTCTTAAATCGATTTCAATATTGATCTTCCTCAAGAGTTCTTGCTCCATTTCTTCAAAACTGGAATCTCATGTATAAATATTCTTCCATCTCTCTTCCTTCCACGAAATCAATGATTTCATCTTCTTCTTTCCTCAACAATCCATGGAATGTAGCTTTCTTTGCAACTAGGGTTCTACAGATCAAATTCACTCATCAAATCAAGCATTCATCAAATTTTCAAAATGCACGTAGGTACATAAAAAGAACACACATAGATGATGAATATTCTTCTTATTAATAAAATGCATCTGTACATACACAAGTAACCCTGGCCTATCTTCTATGACCTGATTTTACATTCCATGCCCATCTCTTTTGATCTCTCTCTAAATTCTATCTGGACCGGGGGCTTACAAATATATTCTGAGAACACAAGATCCTTGCTCATTAACTACTTCCTATGAATATGCAATTGTTTCTAAATATAAAATCTTCGACTCTATCCTCTCGAATGACTCATTAAAAAAAACTACCGTACTCTTACAACTAAATCCTAGCTTTCTTTTAGCCATCCCCAAATTCTGCCAACACATAAATCGGTTACAATGATAAGTATCTTAGTTCTAAATGATTCACCACACTAACTCACACCTCATCCTACTTCTAGTACTTTATAGTCCTATACTTGGAAACTAGGAATATCTACATAGGTTTTTTTTTTTTAAAGAGTTTACAATCCAACCCCTCATTGGGAAAACATCAAGACCTCATGGTTTGATTACACTTTGGAATTTTAGGTGAGAGTAGGATGCT
>JASDQU010439217.1:97806-116436 GCA_032191745.1 Picea mariana
TATATATATATATATATATATATATATATATATTCAAATTTTGAATGTATGGTAAAGCCTGGTAACCCCTGGTAAATTCCCAAAGTTACCAACTAAATGTGTTAATAATTGAATAACAAGGTGAGAAAGCCATATATTAAACACTACAACCTCTTGTTTGGTGCATGAGTAACGGGAAGCTTGAAATTTTCCTCTTATGTGAAAAGAAAAAAACTTTGCCAAGTTTTCCCCATTTTTTAACAATCTTGCCTCCACAGAGGATGCTCTACACTCCTATAGGAGTTTGTGATAATATATTTTATTATTATTAAAATTTAAGGCCTGGAAAATATAAATCATCCTTCTAAGGTATAAATATTAATTGTAAAAACCCCTTCTTTAGATCTGGGCCTTCATAGTCAAGAGATGGGAATGCATGATTTGAGTGAGAAAATCTCAAAGTGTGATGGCTTAAGTATTACAAGGTTGCATATATTTAAATAAATATTAAATTCTTTTTTTCAGAGTCTGGTCGTCAGAGAGACAAGATGGGCACACACGATTAGAGTTTTAAGATTTCAGAGTGTGATGGCCTAAGTGTTAGAAGGTTATAAATATATTATAATATTAATAACTTTCCTTTCGAAGTTTGGCTATCGGATAAATGAGAGGGGAACGTATGATATGAGCATGAAGATATCGGAGTGGGATGGTCGGAGATATTTTAATGTTAAATAATAAATATTTATATTAAGTCCCTTTCGGAGCTTGGTCGTTAGAGTAAAGATAAGGGAGTGAATGTTCAAAGTATAATGACCTATGGTGATATAAATACTAAATATTATAATATTAAATATTTATGTTAAGTCCCTTTTGGAGCTTGGTTGTCTGAGTAAAAATAAGGGAGTGAATGTTCGGAGTACGATGGTCTATGGTGTTATAAATGCTAAATATTATAATATAAAACATCAATATCCAATCCCTTTCGGAGCTTGGCCATCGGAGAAAAGAGAAAGGAGCACATGATTTGAGTGCAAAATATCGAGGTCCGAGAGCCTCAATTATTACAATATTAAACACTAGTGTTGCACTCCCCCCAACGAATTACATAATATTAACAAGCCACGTGGTACGTTCGGGTCTGAAATCCTAATGTGACGTACTATATATATATAATTACATAAAGATTTGTGTGCGGAGTTATAAGCCAAAGGGAAGTGATTTACATATACTAATGAAGGTTAATAAATTTAAGTGCAACATGGTCTAATTAATTATATGATATTATAATATAATTACTTATTAATATATTATAATGTAATCAATTAGATTATATCATATGATAATAATAATAAGAGTGATATCTAAGTAACCTTGAAAACCTTCTCAGGACGTGGAGTTCCCGAGGTAAAAGAAAGAGTGATTTCTCGATGTTGTCGGGTAGGTAAATTCAACTAAGTCAAAATGGAATAATGCTTAGGATTTTAAATCAAATAAGGGTTAATTAACATTAATAGGGATTTGAAAAATAAGGTATTAAAAGTGGGATTTTGATGTATTATGGAATAATTAATCTGATAAGATTATTAAGAATGGCCATGTGTCAGTACCTAGTTGGGAAAGCTAAGGTATCCTATGGTGACATAGTGTGTCATGGTGCATCCACGTGTCAAGTAATGATGGTGCCATGTGTCATAATCAATTGGCATCTGGAGGATTTATTACATGAAGGACTCCTGGAGGATATTTGGGTCGTAGGTCGAGAAGCAGGCGAGATTTAATCTCAGTCGTAGATCTTCAAGGGCCCCACATAAGCTAAGTGGGTCAGGAGCGTGAAAAAGGGTCATTAACCACTGTGTAAGTTAACGATTTTGAAGCAATCAAAGTCATTGATTTCCCAACCTCGAGGGTCCTTAGATTGGTAGATCAGATCTGTCAAAATGTGTGTGGTCAAAGAGAGTCTATCAAAGTGGATTCAATGTTAGAAATATGAAAATCCCGATGGGGAGACTCTGATGAAGAAGAAAATTCTCTGAAGTGATTCAAACTATCATACTGGGAGACTGATGGGCTAGGTTACAGATTCCACTTCAGATCCATGTCAGATGTCATGAGTAATGGGGAACCACGTGGTAGTAATATGGACTCAATAAATGAAAGTCCAGAAGCCTTGGGAAGTTGTAACTTCTTATCCAAAGCTTGGTTTCGAGCATGGATACATTTTTTTGGAGGCTCTTGATGAGCAGAAGATGATGGTATCCTCTAGATAAGGCTTTGAGATGGTTGAGGAAAAGAAAAAATTTAATACCCCATCATTTAAAAAGGTACTTATAGGGTTTGGTTTCTTACATAGTGGTATCAGAGTAGGAAACAACACTTGGCATGCTTAGGCTCATAAAAGAGTCGAATAAATTTTCTTAGAAAAATTTTAAAGGGAAGGGCACCCTACCCTACCCTATCCATAAGAGCTTATTAAAACGTTACTACTGAAAAGAGGATTGAGGCATTGTGTTGTTTTCACATGTTTTAAATATGAATTATATGTTGTTTTTATATGCTAAATGATGAAGTTGATTTCACCTTACAAAATTACATGTGTTATTCATAAATTAATGGATAATTAACTAATAGAAAATATTGTTATCAACACTTAAAAAGTCAGTGGACAACAAGGAAAACAGAAGCATAAATAATGGCAACACATCATAAGATGGGAGAGATATCCCATAACTGAGAATAAAAATCTAATGAAAGGAGAGTGGTGGAAACCCCTCCAAATTTAGATGAAATTGTAAGAAGCCTCATGGCAGATTTACAAAGTTTTAAAGCATACAATGAGAGGCTTATAAAAGAGCAAGAAAAGAAAACTGAAATAAATGTAGTTTTGTTGCAAATCTTGTTAGACATACAGAGGCAACTGCAACATGGGCCCATAGCCAATAATGTGGATAGACATCAGTCCAAGAAAACCCAAATTCCACTTGAGATACAAAAACATGGCTCTAAAAGTAGCAACACAAGAAGAAGCACCTCAAAGAAGGCCCAACATGGAGCCAAGAGGCATGCTAACATAAAGGACTCATCTAGAGAACCCTCTAGTGAGGAAGATGATAACTCCAAGGAAGTGTCCAACAATGAGATTAGTGCATGTTCTCAAAGGAGAAGAAAGAGGAGGAAGCATTTCAAGATCCATGACTCTAAAGTGTTTAATAAATCCAAGCCACCCACTTTTGATGGGGAGATTAAAAAGGGAGAATAAGTATAATCTTGGCTACTTGGCCTAAAGAAGTACTTTAGATTCCATGACTACTCTAAAAACTTGAAGGCTGGAAGAGACATTTTCAACTTGAATGGAAAGGCCTACATTTGGTGGGAGGATCTTAGGAACGTAAAAGGAATCCATGAGAAAGAATTGTCGTGGATGTAGTTTGAGAAATACTTTAAGAATAAGTACCTATCTGAAAGGTACTATGTTGAAAATACTAAGGATTTCTATGAATTCGAGCTAGGACAACTCATCATAGATGAATATATCAACAAATTTATTTATCTGATGAGGTATGGTCCCTATATAAAGGATGAAAAGATGAAGATTCAGTGATTTATTAGTGGTTTGCCTCAATCCTTCTGAGAAAGAATTGAGTTTGATGAACCTAAGACTTTATAAGACACTATTTAAAAGGCAAGGTACTACTATGAGCACTTCAAGCATAATGAAGAACCTCATAAGGATTGGAAGAAGAAAAGTAAATTGGGATTCAAGAAGAAGGGGTTTAAACCCTCAAAATTTAAGAATCATGGGAAAAACTCTAAAATGAGTCTTCCCACTAAGAGTGTGTCTCAACAGAATTTTCCATCTCAGAGTGGAAATAAACCCTTTGGATCAGCCCCAGGAAAGACTGATAATACAAAAAGAGAGCCATTGAAATGTTGGAGATGTGGAGAAGATAATTTTCTGAGGGAATGCTCGCATAGGTATCAAGACAATAGGAAGTTATACAACATCTAGGAATCTACCATAGTAAATGATGTGGGTAGGAGCATGCCAAAACTTTATGTATTCTTGGATAATAGACAAGTTGACCACGAAGCTTCAATGGTGGAGATGGAAGGTATGATTACCAACCATCTTGTTTCCATTTTAATTGACCCTGGCTCTAATTTGAGTTATGTTACCCCTCAAACTGTTGAGAAATGTAAACTACAACAAGTAAAACATGCTAATTGTGGCTAGTATAGCTATCCACTGGAACAAAAAGAAAGGTAACATAGGTCATACCAACATGTCAATTCATTATGAATGGGTTGTCTACCCAAGAAACCATATACATACTAGCTTTAGGATCTTATGACATGTTGATTGTCATGGATTGGTTGGTTTCCCATAAATCCAATTTGGATTGTTATAATAAAAAATTAGAGTGTGAAGATGAGGACGGGAAGAAAAGGACCTTGCAAGGAATTCAAAATATTGTATCATTGAGACAAATATTATCCCTACAAGTGAAGAAGTGTTGCAGAAAAGGATGCCATTTGTATGCAATACAAGTACTGGACTCTATTAAGGAATATAAACCAAGCCTAGAGAACCATCCTATATTGAAGGAGTATAAAGATGTGTTTCTAGAAGAGGTACCATGTCTACCTCCAAGAAGAGACATTAATTTATCAATAGAACTTGTACCTGGAGCAGTGCCAATGTCTAGAGCACCCTATAGAATGAATACACCTAAGCTAATTGAGCTCAAATTACAATTGAAGGAGATGTTGTACAAAGGTTACATCTAGCCTAGTGTGTCTCCTTGGGAAGCACCAACCTTGTTTGTGACGAAGATGGATGGAACACTCAGGTTGTACATAGACTACCGACAACTCAACAAGATGACAATTAAGAATAATTATCCCTTACGAAGAATTGATGACATGTTTGACCAGTTAAGGGGCGATACAATTTTCTCCAAGATTGACTTGAGGTCTGGATACCATAAAGTCTGTATTAAGGATGAAGACATCTACAAAACAACCTTTAGGATGAGATATGGGAACTATGAATTTATGGTGGTGCCATTTGGGCTTACCAATGCACCAACCGCCTTCATGTGCTTGATGAATAATGGGCTCATCAAGTTCTTGGAAAACTTTGTGTTGGTTTTCATAGATGATATCCTAATATATTCTAAGAACAGGGAAGAGCATGAAGAGATCCTAAATTTAGTGCTTCAAGTGCTGAGAGAGCACAATCTCTATGAAAATTTTAGTAAGTGTGACTCTTTCCAAAAACAAGTCCACTACTTAGGCCATGTCATCAATGAGGAAGGAGCGATCAATGAGGAAGGAGTGGTTGTTGATCCTGACAATACCAAATCCATTATGAATTGGACTACACCAAAATATGTAGTTGATATCAGATCCTTTATGGGCCTAGCAGGATACTATAGAAGGTTCATAAAGGGGTTTTCTAAGATTGGTTATCCAATCACATCCCTTAAGAAAAAGGGAGTTAAATTTGTTTAGACAACAAAGTGTGAAGAGAGTTTTCAACAGCTGAAACACCTTTTAACCAATGCACCTATGCTGAAAATTGCAGACGCAAATAAGGACTTCCTTGTATGTATAGATTCCCGCAAAGAAGGACTCAGAGGAGTCATCATGCAATAAGGGCATGTAATCTATTATGAATCCAGAAAATTAAATGAACATGAAGCAAATTATGTGACACATGGCTTGGAATTTCCTACCATAGTATATGCATTGAAAATGTGGAGGCATTACCTCCTAGGAAAAAAATGCATACTTATGACAAATAATAGTGGGCTGAGATATTTGTTTGACCAGCCCAAACTCAATGCTAGGAAAGATAGGTGGATGGATCTCCTTGGTGAATTTTATTTCGAAATCAAACACATCAAGGGAAAAGAGAATAGGGTGGTTGAATCCCTCAGTAGAAGTTTGAAAGTGATTCACTTGGAAGTTGTAAGCATCTATGAATTAGACATCAAGGAAAGGGTTAAAAATACACAAGAAACATATGAGTTTTTCAAAACTGTAAAGGCATACCTAGAGCAGGAGCCCACGGGGCTAAAGTATGAGGACTATGAATTGTTGAATGATGGCCCACTAACCTACAAAGGTTGGTTATATATCCTAAATTGTGATTACTTGAAGAGGTTCATCATGGATGAACTACATAAAAGACCATATATTGGCCATCCTGGTTATCAAAAGATGACAACAACCACTGAGAAATTGTTTTATTGGTCAATAATGAAAAATTACATATCTGACTACTTTTCTAAATGTTTAGAATGTCAGCAAGTTAAGGTGGAGCACAAGCACCCAACAGGGTTGCTACTACCAATTCCAGAATGGAAATGGGAAACCATCTCCATGGATTTTATCACAGGATTGCCTAAATCAACCAAACAAAATGACGCCATTATGGTAGTTGTGGATAAGTTGAGCAAGGTTACTCACTTTATCCCTATAAAACCAACTTGCAACGCAATAGATATTGCCAATATTTTCATGAAATAAATATTTATTCTACACGGTATGCCGAAGGAAATCATATCAGACAAAGATGTTGAATTTACCTCAATTTTTTGGAAGTCTTTGTTTGTTGGTTTTGGGACTAAATTATTATTTAGTACAACCTACCACCCTAAAATTTATGGGCATTTAGAGAGGGTAAACCAAGTATTGGAGGACATGTTAAGGATTCATTTAATGCATCAGCTGAATAAATGGAAAGAATATCTACCCTTGGTAGAGTTTGCCTACAACAATGGATATCAGAAATCCTAAAAAATTAGTCTTTTTGAGGATCTCTATGGTAGACAATGCAACAATCCAATCCATTGGGACAACCCAATGGAAATAATTACACTTGGTCTAGACATGCTAAAAGAAATGGAACAACAAGTAGTTCAGATAAAACAAAATCTGAAACTAGCCCAGGATAGACAGAAACTCTATGTTGACAAAAATAGGACTCCTAGAGAGTTCAAAGTAGAGGATCATGTGTATCTCCTAATTAAACCCAGAAGAAATTCCTTGGGAATGGGAACTTGTGCCAAGTTGGCACCTCGGTATTGTGGAATCTTTGAAATTTTGGATAGAGTGGGACATGTAGTATATATATAACCACTTCCTCCCATGGTGAAAGCACATAATGTTTTCCATGTTTCGTTACTAAAGAAATATGTACATGATTCTAATCTTATAATTGATTGGTCTGTGATCCAGGTGGAACCAAAGGGAAAATTCTGGCTAGAACCATAATTCATACTAGACAAGAAATAAATCCCACTCAGGAACAGAACCATTGCATAGGTCAAGGTGTCGTGGAAACACTTTGGTCCAGATGAAGCTACATGGGAAATGGAGGATGCCATGAAATAAGCATACCTGTTTTTGTTCACTGTTGTACATAAAGATCACAATGGAAGGTAGAACACCGAGGATGGTGTTCCTTTAAGGGGGAGGGGATTGTAATACCATTGTTTCCCCCATCTTGTAAATATAATTATATTGTTTCTAAGAGACTATGGACAAATATGTTATGTGTGGATTTTGGAAAATGATGAACCTTTTCTAAAGAAGGTAATGTGAATATTTTTTTTATTAAATAAAAATGAAATTGTTGAATAATGGTTGAAGGTGTGCCCAATATAGACTGTGTTTCCATGAGAGAAAATGGTGAGGGGAACCAATAATTGTTGAGATGACCCCTGTCAGGCCAATACTCTGTTGTATTTAAAAATGTTCAAACCCAGAATAGTCATCTGTCCCAGAGAATTTATTTAATAGTCAAGTTGGTAGTTGAAAAGTTCTCCTCGGAAATCAATGGGAGAATGGGCAGAGTACACATATGGAAACTTCTTATATGACCCACGAATTGGGGGATTTGACCCATGAAATCTTGTTGTATAAGAAAAGAAAAAGAGGAAAATTGTGAGCAAAGAGAAGAGGACACACACGAATGGGTCTGGGACCAATTATAAAGAAAGAGAGCATGTGAATCTCTATGGTTATGAAGAGAACTGAGAAAATATAGTGTTTTGGGTACATGAACTATTGGGCAATATCTTCTAATCAATCTGATAAACGAGGCTGCAGATGAGTGATTGAGTGAGCAATCACAAGAGGCCCCCTTTCTTGGTGGATTAAAGACTAGACTGTCATGTTCCTATGGGAGGAGAGTAACCTTTGTCCCTTGCTGATTGCTGAGAAAAAAGAAGAACTCTCTCTCATGGAATCATACTCTTGCTAGGGGGTGGCCAGCTATGAAAACACCAGGAGCAGTTGTGCCTATGGTTGGGTGGAAAGTGTTACACCCTTCAGCAGTTACAACTCTTTCCATCTTTTAGATAACTTTATCTTTTCCAAATATCTGCAATGTTAAGTTCATCAATATTTATAGAATGTATTTTAGAGCAGTGTAAATTCCATTCTTTGTTTAAGAGGCCTGAGAAATTTAGGTGTAATCATGAAAATGTTACAGTTGGATCTATTTGGTTAATAACCTCACTTATTGAATGCTTATACTTTACAAAAGAGTGTTGTGAGTGAATTTTATGGTTGATTGAGTGATCACGGTTTATTTCATGTATTAGTGGTGATGAATGAACAATTAGAATCTCCAGAGAACATCTAAAAAGGAAAGAGTCTTGATTTATGTATAAGAATTTTTTATTATAAGCCTTCTTGAATCTTTTATACCATAAATTTAGAAGATATCATATCTATGTTTGGGCGTTAGGATAATAGCTCAAATATTGAAGAGAGGCAAAGTATTCCAAAATTTAATAATAAGGAAGGAATGAGAAATAAAAACCCAATTTTTTAATTTGAAAAAAAATGAATTTGAAGCAATGTGATTAATTAAGTTACATTAGAATTTGGTAAGAAAGGGATTTTTACCAAGAATTACACAGTAGATTAATGTCCAAAAGAGAAAGATTTGGAAATAGTAGTTATTCCCTGAAAATAGCAAAGAAGTGCATGAAAGTAGGAAGATAGTAAATTCTGGTAGAAACACAGTTTTACCATGGAAAGTTTTATAGAAATTTGTTGTTCTCGAAAATAATTTAAACAAATAAATTGCATGAGTCCATATGTATATATATTTATACGTTTTCTGATCAAATTTTGAATGGATGGTAAAGATAGGTAACCCTTGGTAAATTCCCAAAGTTACCATCTAAATGTCTTAATAATTGAATAACAAGGTGAGAAAGCCATATATTAAACACTATGACCTCTTTTCTAGTGTGTGAGTAATGAGAAGCTTGAAATTTTCCTCTTCTGTGAAAAGAAATAAACTTTTCCAAGTTTTCCCCAATCGTTAAAAATCTTTCCCTGCATAGAGGATGCTCTGCACTCCTGGAGGAGTTCATGATAATATGTTTTATTATTATTAAAATTTAAGGTCTGAATAATATAAATCCTCCTTTTAAGGTATAAATTTTAATGGTAAAACCCCCTTTTTCATAGCTGGGTTGTCGGAGTCAAAAGATGACAATGCATGATTTGAGTGTGAAAATCTTGGACTGTGATGGCCTAAGTGTTACAATGTTATATATATAATCCTTTTTTTTTTTAGTCTAGCCATCAGAGAGACAAGATGGGCACACACGATTGGAGTCCAAAGATTTTGGAGTGTGATTGCATAAGTGTTATAAAGTTATAAATATATTACAACATTAATAACTTTCCTTCCGGAGTTTGGTTGTCAGATAATTAAGTGGGGAATGTATGATCTGAGTGCGAAGATCTCAAAGTGCGATAATTGAAGATATTTTAATGTCAAATATTAAATATTTATATTAAGTCACTTTCGAAGCTTGGTCTTCAGAGTAAATATAAGGGAGTGAATGTTTGGTCGGAGTACGATGACTTATGGTGATATAAATGCCAAATATTACAATATTAAATATTTATGTTGCAACCATGACTTGAAAAATATCCCTGCTATTGATAAGAGTATTCGCTCTTTCAACCCATAAGAAGAATGTACCCAACCACATACATCTAAGATCCATATGCACATAAGCACCAATCAACAGGAATTTGCGATCATTAGTTCCTCCTCAACATTGTAATACCATATTTTATTTTGATTAAAAAAACATTTCATTAAAATCACTATTACCACATCGGTCCAAACAAAAGCTCCCAATGTCATCTACGTAATAGATTTTTCTAGCTCAGCTGACATATTTTATCATCTCAAGCATTCCAAGGCAACAATAAATACAACAAAATGCATACTGTGTTTTCTCTGTGATATCCTTTCTTCAATACGCATATATTCTTTACCCAAGATGTAACCTTAGTCTTCAGAATGCAATACCTTCATAGCGGCAGGTATATGCTACCTTGTAGCCTTGTTTAAATATGAATTACAAATCATGTAAATTTAGAACTTTTCATTTACATTATTATCTGCATCTATGTCATTCAATGCATCCTATTCAATGTTCATATGTTCTTGCATGTACTTAATATTATTCTTGCTACAACATCTTGCTAAAGTGGTATTTTAATCATCTTTTTCTTCACCTTCGGCATCTTCAGCTTAAAAAAAAATTGTTCCTAGACCGACTATATTGTTACCAGAACTATATGCTGATCATCGTTTTGTATATCATCCATATTGTCATTTTCTACTAAATTTGGATATTATTGATTGTTTTCATCAATATTGTTATCATGTGGATCATCATGGATGTCCATTTCTTCTGTGTTCCCTAATCCCCTCATCTGTATTTTTAGTATCATCATTGTTATGTTATTTATCCATTGATAGATCATCAAATACATGACTTATTCTTGGATCATAATGTATATAAAATATATGTTTGGGATCTAGAATATATTCATAGAAAAATGCATGTGCATAAACCTAGACCTATGTTATTAAATGGTTATTTATTAATAAACACATATATCCATAATAAACTATGAATTAGCATATTATAGATGACCACTACTGCTTATATTTAGATTTTTGTTTGAGTGAAAAAACTACTTATTGAATTGGTAGAACATAAGGCTCTATATTATCTAGTAGGTAATTTGAGGAATCTATGGAAAACAATCCACTATGAATATCATGTCTCCATGTCCTATCAAATACTTCATACAATCTATATTTTAAAATACAACATTTGAATAATCGGTAATCCAATGCAATAGTTTCTTGGATTTTTCCAACATATCAAAGATTCCCTTCAATAATATTTTTATCTTTTGAACTTGCTTGGATCGATTGTTTGAAATCAACCATGATGCCACAATCAAAGGATCATCTCTTTTCATCTACACTTTCTACACAATAATGTCAATCATATGCCCACATTGCATGATATTTCCTTGCCTATGGTAGATCATGTATTTTAGTGAAAACAAATACAATTATGCATAATTAAATAGTTAATAGTGTCAACATTGTATTGAAACAATATATTCTAAGAAAATCCAAATGTACCTTTCTTTCACATCCTCTAGACATGTTGATCTCATCGTTGGTTATGTTTGCATCTATACCTACCTCGTATATTTGATTTTGAATTTATCCAACCATTATGTTGTGCAATATTTTCCCCATTCCCCATTCATATCAATGGGAAGTGTAGCATTCCTTGGCATCAATATATTAAATCATCTCCTCGCTTCTAACCCTTCTTACCTTTTTATATCATAAAAGTCATTCCATTTATTCTTACACTCCATGTGCTATAGATCAAACTTGTTGAACAAAACACTTTCATATACACCTATTAAAGATCAACACGTATTTTAAACCCTAAATGTCATTATTTTAATTTGAAGACATGTTATAGAGTAAATAATTGTAAAAACATCACATTGATTATGAATTTACCTACCAATTTCTACTTGAAGACCATTAGATTGAGGTTACTCTCCATCTATAATATATGATTCACATTTTTCATCACACAATCATGAGCCATCCTCAAAATATTTACCAAGGAATTCCCTTAGGAAGAAAAATGCTTCATTCAATACATATCCTTCATCCATGCAATGCTTTGGATGTGCCTCTTGTCAAACATATCTTTTTATTATTTTCATATGCCTCTCAAAGAAAAACATACACCTCATTGATATGATACATTTCATTTCAATGTCATCAAATAGGTGTATAAGTAATGGACTTGTAGGTCCATGAAACTTTTAGGATCTCCTTCTCAAATGCACATACAATTTCTGCAATTTCCTTATTCCATCTTGGTATTTCACATTCGTGGATCTCTTTGGAGTTCACCCACCTAATATATTAATATTAAATTGGTATGAATATTTAGTCATATTTAAAATGCAATATAATATATATTTGTCTCACACACAAGAACATTTCATACCGCATATGTTGTAAATGTTGACAATCAACTTATGTCATTCCTCAAGTCAACGATAAGGCATGAATCCCCCTTAATTTCCAATGGCAGGATATGATGTAAAACCAGTTTATCAAAGTTCATTAGTATAAGTTTAATATAATAAATAAAAACATTTTAGTTATTAAATGATAACTATAAGAATTAAAATATGTAAATACATTCATAAAATTATGGAAATCATGTTTCTTAAATCTTATGATATGTTCATAAAATTAAAATATTTATGCAATGATGATCCATAGCCAATAGGTGTCTTTATTGAATGGATGACATTTGGAAATTGACCTATCTCTTTATTTTTTAGATTCCATGGATTTTTTGCATATGTTTCTGATCCAGGTGGATCTCGGTGGCCAACCACCTTTTCCACTTAATCAACATTTCGAGCCTATGGTTTTGATAAACCATGATATTCACCCTTTTGATGGGGAATGGAATGTAATACCATCTTCATTTGTTCATTACATACATCATGTAATTATTTTATGTGCATACCTACAACATATTGTTAATACACCAAATCCCATTAGAACTTTCCAGTTGAGTGCGCTCGGGCTAGAGTAATATTGTGATGGGTGACTGCCCGGGAAGTCCTAGTGTTTTAAATGACTATGGAATTTTTTAAACTTATATTAATCTATCCTGCATGCATCATGGTAATTGTTCTCCTCTCACTCTCTCATATATAATTGAGGTGAAGGAGGCCCTTTAAGGAGGCAATGGAGTGTGATGTAAATCTTGTTGTCAATGAAGCGTAGCCAACATCTCTTTCTTTTCAAAGATAAGCTACTCCATTCTATCAGTTTGTGTTCTATAATGTTTTTCTTTCTTATTCATTAATGGAAGTTGGGTTTCACTATATATCTGTGTTTCTTGCAATATCTCTGTGTATTTCCTTGTTATATCTCTACTATATTTTTATCTTCATGTTGTTCTCAAAATAATCTGGATCAATGGTATCATAACATTCTACTCCTTTTCATTTCTTAGAGTGGGTCCCCGACAAGCTTAGGGTATAGAGATTTGGATCTCAAGCTAGTTTCGCTCGAGGACAACCTCTCTCACCAGACCAAGTGACCTCCCATGGTAGAAGAAAAGAGAGATGATATAGAATGATATCCTTTCAATATGTTGCTCGAGGAAGCCCTCATGCGACAAAGGAACGAGATGATGTACAACTTCGCTCATATCCTTTGAATACTATTGATGGTGGTGACTGCAACATATTAGAAAAGAAACCATTTCAAAGGTGCAACACCCTTTAAGGTACAAGTCAAATTTTATATCCCCTTATTTGAAGTCCATATAGATGCATATGCTCTAGAAAAATGGTTGAATATGCTAGAAGTTTATTACTTCATCCAAAAAATTTATGATAGTAAAAAGATCACCTACATGCTCCTTAAATCCCTTCCCCATGTCAGAGCTTGGTGGGAAGGTTACTGGGAGAGGTACATCGCGAATGAATCTACACCATTCAAGAGAGAACCCACTTGGGGAGCCTTTTTAGATGCCCTAAAGGAGGATTTCTACCGTGTCATAAAATATGATGACCAATACATGAGATGGGCGACTCTGTGTCAAAAAAGAGATCAGTCAGTGCCAGAGTACACTAGCATATTTCATACCTTGCGCTCAAAGTTGGGTATCAAAGACTCTGAGAAGCACCTAGTTTTCAATATCGCAGTGGTTTTCACAATTACATCCAAATAGAGATGGATTTCTTGGACATCTCCTCACTGGGAGTTGCTTATCGATATGTAGTCAAAATTGACTAGAAATTCAAGAAACCGAGTAAGCGGGAGTTTGGGTTTGAAAATACACCACAATGTAATCATGTCAAAGGAAACCCTAACTCACAGAATGAAGGAAAAATAAAGGAGGGCCAACCTCAAGAGATCTAGTCCAATATGCTAGCAAAGAAGGGTAACGAGAAGTCTAAGAAAGACATCAGAAAGTGGTGTGAGTTCCACAACAACCCCTGGCACAACATCGATGAATGTCGCTCAAAAAATTCATTGGTGGTCGAGCTCAAAGAAAAAGAATCAGAATGTGACTTGAACTCTGATTCAAAGAACAATAAAGGGAAATAGATCATTGATGCAAAACCTACTCGTACCATCATGGCCACAACAATACAATAAGAATAACCAGAGGAGCTTGAAGAGGGGGAGCACCTATTCCACTCGCAGATGTGGGTAAATGGGACTCCACTGCATTTTATTGTTGGCACTGGGAGTTAGAAGAACCTGATCTCAGTCGAGGTTGTCAATATATTTAATTTGCTAATGATGCCCCACCCCGAACCATACACCATTAGATGGTTGAGCCGAGGACAAGACATTGGTGTCATCCATGAGTGTTTTCTTTCCGATGCCATCAAGCCCTTACAGGATGAGGTAATGTGTGATGTTTCTCCACTTGAAGTTTGTGATGTTCTTTTAGGACAACCATATAATTGGAAACTTCATGCTATCTATGAGTCTTGGCCCCACAATTTCATTGTTACTCTGGGAGGTAAGCTCATAAAAACAATGTCACAAAGTAATATCTCCAACTACTACCACAGGTACCATAGGTATCTCCAACTACTACCACTTCATTGATCTCATAAAAACAATGTCGCAAAGTAATATCTTAGGAGAAAAAGTTTTCCCTCTTCACGATCCAGTCAGGAAGTGAACAAAAGGTCATTGCAACCACTACAGCCTTGGCCCATGATGTTTCTATCTAGAAAAAACAGGTCGACAAGATTGTAGAGGAGCACAAAGAGAATGAGAGTCTTCCACATGTTCAACATAGCTCTATTGGCCATGGCCCGTTCTAGGTGTCCTTGGGGTTCCAACCATTAGCCCCCATTGATATATCTCTTCTTGATACATCTTCACCGACAAAGTCCTCCCACACTCAAACCAAGGTAGATCATGCAACTAGATCTGTTGAACAGATCCAACACCTCCAACAAGTTCACGACATCCTTCCATAAGAAAAGGACAAGCAAGACATCTACTTCAACAAGGTAAGCGACTTACCAATGTTCAAATTTAGCAGAAGTTTCCCCATCTCCTGAGGGAACTTGATACAATGGGAACCATTGATTCCTAAAGGGGGAGAAATGATCCAGGTGGATCTCGATGGCCAACCACCTTTTTCACTTAATCAACATTTCGAGCCTATGGTTTTGATAAACCATGATATTCACCCTTTTGACGGGGAATGGAATGTAATACCATCTTCATGTGTTAATTACAAACATCATGTAATTATTTTCTAGTGGTCTTATGTACATGCCTACAACATAGCATTAATGCACCGGATCCCATTAGAACTCCACAGTTAAGCACGCTCGGGATAGAGTAGTACTAGGGTGGATGACCACCCGGGATGTCCTAGTGTTTTACATGCTTATGACATCTTATAAACTTAGATTAATTTATCCCACATGCATGATGGGAATTTTTCTCCTCTCACTCTCTCATCTATAATTGAGGTGAAGGAGGCCCTTTAATGAGGCAATGGAGAGTTATGTAAATCTTGTTGCAAATGAAGTGTAACCAACATCTCTTTCTTTTTAGAGATAAGTTACCTCGTTCTGCCAGTTTGTGTTCTACAGTGTTTTTCTCTCTTATTCATTAATAGAAGTTGGGTTTCACTATATTTATGTGTTTCTTGCAATATCTTTGTGTATTTTCTTGTTATATCTTTGTTATATTTATGTCTTCATGTTGTTCTCATAATAATCCGGATCAGTTTCATTTTCCTTATTTGCTCACAAATGTCTTCTATCAAATTTGGTACATGAAAGAGTAATATCTCTCCTTGAAGATGACATGTCCTTATATTTTCCTGATATATGTCAAAATATAGAATTCAAGAAATTTTTGAAAATGTGCATAGGATCTAATAGATGAGATATTAATAGATCCTTCTAGGAAGAGAGCTCATAAAATATGGATTTTATATTCATTCCTTTTGTTATTCAATTGAAGCATCCTGAGAAAAAAAAATATTCCTTCGATTTAGCACCCTCATACTTATTAAGCCAATAAGTTGGACCCATAACCTTGGGAGGGGCTCTAGTTTCAATTTTTTCATCAAATTGATTCTTGAGGTGATTTATTAACTTATGATCTAGTGGTAGAAAAATCCCATTATTTGCATAAATAATTTTATGTAGATCTTTAAAATACTATCCCTCAAATTGGTCTATGCATCTTGGTCATGCACATATCACCTTTGTTTGAAGCCCCACAATTCAATAAGTAACTCATGTTTATAATTAAAATAATAATAATATAATAGTTATATATAAGTTGAGCTACAAATTAATAAATTATGATGTGTAAATATGTATATAATTTTTCTTATATGAACAAACACCAAGTCTTGGGAAATCATGAATATTCCAACATGGTACGCCATAAAACATGAAGGACATGTTTGATAGAGGACATGACATATCATACATTATTATGCTTTCCATAACAACTACATCTCATTAATAAATAAATAAACACATTATAAACATCCAATTTTTTACTTGATTTTTTCATGAAACAATGAGATTTGGCATAAGGTGCTCCTTTCGAGCACTCATCCATGGGGGAATATTGTAAATTATTAATCTGACTGACCAAGCACTATAATTTGATTATAGAAAAAAAAAATGCACACTCCATCCATTTCAATACCAAACCTAATACTACAGGGTCATCTTTGAATTTTCCTAGCCATTTTTCATCTATGTGTTTCATTGCTTTAGACTCCATCGAAATACACATGAATCTGTTTTTACTCATGTTCCTTGCATGCCAATCCATCAATTGTAAAAGTAGCTTGCAGGGAAACATTTGTTGAAGTCTAGGTATTATAATTGGCATGTATCATAAAACACTTATTTGCAACTATAGGACCTTGTACATCAGTACGATATCTTTTCTCTTTGCATGCAATGCATTCTTCATTGTTCTGATATTCATATTGATATAAAATGTGATCATTTTTACATGCATGAATTTTCTTATATTCAATCCCCAACTCGACCAAAAATTGATGTGATTCTTTACAAGTTGATGGCAAAACATTATATTTAAGGAATATTCTATTTTTTAACGGCTTGTAAGATTTCTAATCATTAAATCAAATGAAAATTTTGACCAATGGCAAGCATGTTTGATGTCATTTAATAGCATTGTTCTAATAACTGCATCCATCCATTTAAAATTCACTTAAATAAATATTAATGAAGTAAATAAATATCTACTAATTAGGTACACCGATTGACAATGAAAATATAGAAACATAATTCAACTCACTTTAGTAGGGTAATGAAGCTCTTGTCTAACCAGCCAAACATTGACTTGATTTTTAATAATATTAATGTGCATGAAACTTGTGAGAAAATTCATTCCATCTTCCTTCATGGACCTTGTTTTCATCTTCATCTTCCTTCTAAATGATAGGTGGCATGTCATCAATGTATGTCAATTTCATTCAATTCCTAAAATTTCTCACGTCGTAGTGTTCTCTTCAATGTTTCTCTTCTCACCTTAGTATGGTCTAAAGAATGGTTTGGATCTTTCCATCCATATCGTAAGATCCCACTTAGGTATTGAGTATTAGTAGGTGTATCATTAGTATCTTCTATTAGAATGTGTTTTAATGTTGTCAAGAGCCTTGATGTAAAAATTCTAATTAGTGTCATAATGATGATCAATATAACATCATTTATGGGTCACTTATACATGTAACATGTTCTCACTAGAATTTTGTAATATTACACATGTGCACATGGAGATAGTTTTGGGAGTTATTTGGCGGTGACCTATCTATCAAGTAATGGTGACCTACACTGAGCATAGTTCATTCTTATCCACTACTTATCCCTTATATCTTGATGAGCTTATAATCAACCTTTATGGATTGGTTGATCTCCACCCTTGATTGTGCCTTATGATCAATGGTCTAGGTTTCTCCTAGTTACTATAAATTGAGGCAATTGGTCTTGAATCAGGTAGGGTGGAGAGTGGCTTATGGTATTAATCATTGTCTTGGACCCTATGGCTCCTTAGGCTAGATCATACATATGTTTGAGAGTTGTATGGATCCCATTTAAACTCCATACATGTGTGTGATCTAGCTATTGTAATTGGAAGATTTATATGAAGAAAAAGAAGGCCTTGCTTCAATGGATGTTTCCCCACCTTGGGGTTTTACTGTGTAA
>JASDQU010439218.1:33090-47877 GCA_032191745.1 Picea mariana
ATGGTCTTTTTTTGAGAAGGGACTGGTCGGAGCAGCTACATGGTTACTTCGCAACAGACTGGTCTCACTTATGGCTTCCAGAGAACAGTAAGCCCAACAAGATCATGGTGAATCGTGAGCATTAACTTAAGTTCACGGTCACAGATTTGAATGACCCTAACGAACCATACACACCTCCTGCTGATTCACCTGAAGTCCAAGGGATGGACACCTTCTTCGGAAATTTCATGGCTGAAGTTTCACCTATCAACAATCCACAACAGCAGTCCGAGATCATAGCATATGTGCAACCAACAGCTTCTATGCAACGGTCCCATGAGCTCGATGGAAATCAAATTTGGTCTCTATATTTTGACGGTTCCAAGTCCAAAGAAGGAGCTGGTGCAGACTGCATCATTATCGATCCGACAGGTAACAAGACATTAATGGCTTGTAGACTAGAATTTGAATGTACAAACAATATTGCAGAATATGAGGCTTTACTGCAAGGTCTCAAAAAAGCCTTGGACATGGACATTCAAAATCTGGTTGTATTCGGCGACTCTGAAATAGTGGTTAGACAGGTAAGAGACTCTATACACTGTCTTTTCCTGCATCTCAAAAGTTACCAGTCTGAGGTATGGAGTTTGATGAACAAATTTTCTGCTTTTAATATAAATTCCATTCCCATAGCAAATAATGCTGAAGCAGATTTACTAGCTAATGTAGCCTCTAAACTTCTTTCTGTAGAAGTCTTATCCCCAAACGCATTCTCTGTGGAGTTATTGTTTCGACCATCTGTTCCTGACAATATTACAAACTGGAGAGTATTTGATGATGATCGGTAGATCATTAACTTTCTGCACATGGAAGAAACCTTTCAAGGCACAGTGATAGATAAACGTACACACGACGACAATTTGCATGACTTTACGGTAATACCTAATCCGAAATATCCTGAAGCTCTATTGGACATGGTAAATTTCATACCCAAATCTGTTGTTAGATTAGAAAAGTTTTATGATTTTGAAGATAAATTTAAAAAGACGGTCAATTGCAAAACCGATAGTTCCTCATTGTCTTATGAAAAAGTCAATTTAGGGACTAGTGAAAATCCTCAGTGTATCAATCTAGGCTTGGGATGTTCTAAGCAAGAAAAATATGCTTTTGTTAAATTATTTAAAGAATTCAAGGATGTCTTTGCATGGACTTACGATGATCTTAAAACATTTGATCCTAATATTATACAGCATGTCATCCCGATGAAGCCCCAAACCTTACCCTTCCAACAGAAATTGAGGAAAATGCATCCTAAACTAGAACCGACCATTCAAAAGGAATTGAATAAACTCCTAAGTGCTAAAATAATTTTTCCTGTTAGACACACTCAATGGGTATCCAACCTTGTCCCAGTTCGGAAGAAAAATGGGGAAATTCAACTTTGTGTCGATTTCCGAAACCTCAACCAAGCGTCTGACAAAGACAATTACCCTATCCCACCCATGGAATAGATCCTACAATAGGTATCTGGTTCCAAGAGGCTATCTTTATTGGATTGTTTCTCCAGATACAACCAAGTCCTGATGTCTCCACCAGACCAACTAAAAACTACCTTCCGTACCCCATGGGGCACTTACGCTTATTGCAAAATGCCCTTTGGATTGATTAATGCTGGTGCTACCTTTCAGAGAGCAATGGACATTGCTTTTAGAGGCTTAATCAATCACTCCATAGTATTTTACTTATATGATGTGACTGTTTATTCTAAAAACAAAGACGATCATCTAGCTCACTTACGAGCCGTTCTACTACAATGTCATAAATACGACATCTCCTTGAACCCCAAGAAGTCCATCTTTGCAGTAGAATAGGGTAAGCTCCTAGGATTCATTATGTCTAGTGATGGAATGATTATTGACCCCGAGAGGACTCAAGTCATCACTAAAATTCCCCCACCTACCTCCAAGAAATCCATGCAGTCTTTCTTAGGACAGATTAATTTCGTGAGAAGATTTGTCCCTAGTTTCTCCGAAATGGTCAGGCCTCTCCAAAACTTGATTAAGAAAGACACCCAATATCACTGGGGACCCACAGAAAATCAAGCTTTTAATGACATAAAGAAGGCCATAATAGACGCTCCGTCTCTCATGATCCCTGATTTCTCTCAAGATTTTACACTCTATACTTTTTCCTTTGATTGTTCCTATGCTGCAGTCCTAACTCAGAAGAATTCTAAGAACAACGAAGTACCCATCGCCTTTATGAGCTCTGCTTTCAAAGGTGCCGAACTTAACTATCCAGCGGTCGATCGGTAAGCCTATGCTGTTTTCAAAGCAGTTAAGCATTTCCGATCCTATATTTTGAAGTCAAGGACAAAAGTCATTGTCCCCTACCCTGCCGTAAGGAACTTGTTAGTTCAGAAGGAGTTAGGAGAGAAAAGAGCCAACTGGGTCACCTCCTTGCAGGAGTATGACTTAGAGATTACCCCAGCACAGATCGTGAGAGGCCAAGGATTGTGTAAGTTGGTTGTTGATTCGGAAATAGAACATCAAGAAGGTAGTGATACGTCAAACCTGGAACAACACGATCAAAGTCTGATTTGTTGCGCACAAAACCTCGTAAGTCCTTGGTACGACAATATTAGATTCTGTCTTGAACATGGATCAGCACCTCGTCACCTTGACCCTGCCAAAAGAAGAGCGTTGAGACTAAATTCCGCCTCCTTTTCTTGAGTTGCATGCAGGAGAAGCTGGTGGCCACTTCAGTGGCGACACTACTGCTCATAAGGTTTTAAGAGCCAGTTACTACTGGCCCACACTTTTTAAGGACGCCCATGCCTTGTGCCGTAAATGTATTATCTGTCAGAAAGCATCAGGGCAGTTGCAAAAACCATCCTTCCCCTTGCAACCCGTTTCAGTCGATTCTCCTTTCCAGCAATGGGGCATTGATATCATAGGTCCTATTAACCCTCCGTCCTCACAACAGCACAAGTATATTGTGATAGCCACTGATTACTTTACTCGATGGTCTGAAGCTGTCGCGCTAAGAACTGTTAACACAAGTTAGGTGATTGCTTTTCTGAACTCGAATATCATTACTCGTTTCGGTATCCCTGATTGTCTAGTCTTTGATAACGCTTCATACTTTTCCTCTCTTGAGATGAGTGAGTTCGCTTTAGAGAAAGGAATAAATCTTAAGTATTTTTCTAGTTACTACCCCCAGGGCAACGACTTAGCAGAATCAACAAATAATAACTTGATCAAAATTATCAAGAGAACTGTGGCTGAAAATCACAAGAACTGGCACAATGCACTGCTGAACGCACTGTGGGATGATAGGGTAACACCCAAAGCCACTATAGGTAACTCCCCCTTTTTTCTCGTTTATGGCAGAGAAGCCATTCTGCCACCTCACATTCTTCTTCCTTCGCTTCAATTGTCACAAAAGGTCCAAGAAGAAGATTGTCCCCCTTTAGAAAGCCACATTAACGCTTTGATGAAGTTGGAAGAAGTAAGAACTCAAGCTAAGCGTAAGTTAGATCAACATCAACAATTGATTAAAAGCTGGTTCGATTCTAATTCTGCTTCTGATAGGAATTTTGAAGTAGGCGATCTTGTCTTGAAGTGGGACAAACCTCACGAAGGAAAGGGTGAGCACACCAAGTTTCAAAACTTATGGCTTGGGCCATTTTTAATTGCTAAAAAGTTGGGTCCTAGTTCCTTTAGATTACAGAATCTTGAAGGGCAGCTTGACACCTATCCGGTGAATGGCCAAGCCCTGAAAAGATACTTTGCTTGATAACTACCTTGTATATTATGTAAATATTTATTTTGTTTGCATTTTTCGTTTGCTTTCCTTTTTTGGTTTTGATTTGAATTGATCAGTTTTTTGTGTTTTTTAGAAAATATGCATACCTGTGCACTGAGACATTCAGACAAAGGCCATAGAAAAATTTCTTATCTGAAATAACTCCTGAAAGTTTGTACAAACATCAGTGATATATTTCTAAAAATGATATCTATGTTGGAAAATTTTGTTGTTGGAAAGAAGTTTACTGATTTCAATCTCTGAGCAAAGTTTGTCATGATCATCTATTATCTTTTTACGCTGTCCCTTTTCCGTAAAGGAATGACTCAAAAGATGTCTCCCTGTAGTAGGAAGTTGTTTTTGTAAATAAAACATTTCTGGAGCTGAATAAAGGATAGTGTTAAAAAATTCTGATGAGGTCTAAAAAAATATGTTAAAATATCCAGATTATCAGTGTCACCCCGCTCAGCTATATATTTACAAAAAGAAAACAAAATAAAAAATATTAATAAGAGCTGTGGGAAGTGCATGTAAACTCGCCGAGATACTGAACAGGTCCGTTGGCAGCGGGTAAATGCATGCATGGTGCCAAGACAACTTCACCAGGGTACTGAACAGGCCTGCTGGCAGTGAAGCAATGTCGGGTACATGAAAATCTGTAAAAAATATGAGAAACCTCTTTAATGTCCTTTATTCTGATCTAGAACTTCTTGACAGGATACAGATGTCAGAGTGGGTTAAATGACAACCCTGTCGAGGCTATGGACGCCTGTTGGCAGTAGTGGCCATGCCAACAGTATTGAAGATTTTATCATTAATATCGTGACTTGCTGATCTTAAGACTGTTATTGGTTCTCACCTTTTAAAACATCGATGGAAAAGATGGTAAATGATGATGTTTGTACGATTTTCTGGTTGTTGTTTTTAAGTTGAAATTTTCTTTGCTGTCCTAATCTGAATTTACTTCTTTTGATAGAGATAACTGATTCTACCAGTGTGTCGCCATTGTTGGCAGCCAATTAAATTTTTTCTATTGCCCTATAAGCTGCCTACACCTATGTCTTCTGAACTTCAAATTTTCGTCGCATTTTGCAAATAGACGATATTTTCATTTCTTGCGACACTTGCCAATTGGTCTCCATTTAGTTTTCATGACTGTAAGCGTGAAAAATCCTCCATCGTTATTTGAACTGTCATGATCTNAAAGGATTTTCGAGCTATGCTTATCTGGACATTCTTATTTTTGCATAGCTTGATTTTATTAAACTCGTAAGGCATTGAGCATATGGGTTTATACTTGATTCTATGAATTGCATAAAGGTCATGAATTATTTTTGTTTTTATATATAATGTGATCCTTATGTTAAAATTTTTATGGCTTTTGGCTTGTCAATTTTATGAATTCGATTGGCACAATGGTTTAAAACTTTTGATTAAACATTTATTCATAAGCGCGTGGCTAACATTTGGGTTGGTTACACATTGAATATTCATGGTTGAAAAACTATAGTAATGGCGCGTTGGCATATCACTCATCGTTTGATTTTTTGGTTGGCCGAATAATATGGTTTTGAGTTGTGTTATGATTGATTGAACAGAGGATTAATTGGCGGTTGTACTTTGCCATTACTATTATGCATGGCGGTGAGTAATTCCACCACCCTCGCATGCACACATTAATGCTTCCCCTTTGATCGTTCGTAGCTGTTAGCCCAAATGACTCTGCTCCTGTGTGTTGGTGAATGTGAACCCAACCCTTACCATGTGCTCGCACCATGGCTCCAGTCGTGAGGGCCGAACCCAATGGTAGCCAGGCCCTATTGATGTTCGACAGTGCCCGCAGTGACCTCGAGGACAATGGGTGGCTCCCGTTCATACAGAAATTTGATGGTTTTAACCCCTGCTTTGCTAGACAATTCGCCATGACCTTTGATGGCTGTCGAGTCAAGGTCGACGATGTTCAATTGGAAATTGATGAACATTTTCTCAGTTTGGCTACGGGTTTGCCTGCCACTGGACAATGATGGTCCAATAATTGCAAAGTAGAAGAGGTCCCTTGGACACTGCTCTTCCAGTCGCGTAAGGTTAGCTCCTCTGAGAAAGGTTTGTCCGTGACCATGCTGAAACAACGTTGGCATGATTTATTGATGATAATCAAACAGTTTATCACCTGCGAAGGTCGATACGGGTTTGTTTTCTTACACCACCTTCGCCTGCTTATGGTTTTTATGGGTTTTGAGCTCAATTTATCCTATTATCTGCTTAGAAGCCTGTTTAAAATGTCAAAGAAATACAAGAGGAACCAGGTTGATAGTAGCCTTTTTCACTATGGGCTGGTTAAAATTATTGTTGTCTGTCGTTTGGGGTCACACGGAGACTGTTGGGACGATTTTCTTACTCGCAATGATATTGAGGATTCAAACCCTCCATAGGTTGACAAACCTGTGGTGAGCGAAGACAAGACTGTACCCTCGGTACCCTACAGTATTCTGTTACCTAAAACCCTACCCGACTCACCTATCGACCTATCCCACACTGTGACTAAGAACGCTGAGACTATGAGCAAGAAGCCCAAAGCCAAACCTACTGCAAATGCCAAAGGCAAAAAGAATGCCCGTTTAATTTCTCGGATGGCGAGGAACAAGCCAAAACCTCCTGTCAATCATAACCCTATCGTGTTAAGTGAAGACTCTGAATCGAAAGTGGAGTGTTTCCTGGCTAGTGAATACCCCTATTCGAAAGGTTTGTGTGCAGAACCCTCGTATGACTTTGTGTCAAACCTACCCCCTTGCCTACAGAACGACCCTAACTACCCAGGCATTAAACTGCCCTGTGAAACCCCCGTTCATTCATCCAAACCCTCTCCTGCTTTATCTCAACCTACAGTGCCACCCTGTGATCAATGTAGCTCGTGGTTAGAGAGGTATTATAATGATGTGCCTATGCTACAATCAAGAATTCACTCTTTGGAGGACCAAGTTGCACGGCTTACTAGTCAAAAGGCTAAGTTACAAGCCACTGATAAAAAACAAAGGACGACAGGCTCTATTTTGTTTAAAAATGTGGAATCAGCTACAGCAGTCGTGAATTCAAAGTTGGCATAGTTTGAGCAGCCTCACTGGTATGTTCTATCACTTGTTTATATAACGAATTCAAATTCTTTGAATAGCTCCGATTACAGCGTGGATTTGCTCTGGCACATTATATGCATTATGTACATAGTTTTATTTTGATTAATGGAATTTCGTTTTCCCAGTTTAGCTTCGATTGGATTTTCTTCGATTCGATTGATCGTGGTATGAATTTGATTGGTTTGATTTAGCTTAAATTGAATGCTCTGCTAATTGTAGTCATTTGTATCTATTCTAAACACAAGTTGTTTCCCATATTCTATTTTGAACACAATCGTATGTCGTTTCGATTTCATTATAATATATAAGTTATGATTGGCAACAATTGTGATATGGTTAACTGTTACGATTTTATGTTCCATATGACCTTCAATCAACAAGAATACAATTCAGATTATTCTCAATATGATCCAAATCAACTCATAACGGTTATGTGAAAAACCCAGCCGATTAATTCGTATTGGTTTACTGTTAGATCGAGCCTGTTATCAGTTGGGTTCTTATTTGCGATGGATATTCAGTTTCAATTGGATTTGTGAAACGAGATTGAATTCACAATTTGTTTCTATAATAAACCCAGTCGCGATCTGTTTGAAATTAATGATTTCGTTCAAATCCAATCGAGCTTATATGCACATTTTACCAATTATCACTTATATCAATTGTGATTGTGGTCAAAGCCGAATCAATCTGGATATGATTTTGTATGAATTGATTCTCGTATCTGTCTGAATTAATCCACCTCTGGCGTGAACCGTTTGATGTCATAACAGTTATAACAATTGTAAAACAATTCTATTTTGATCTGATCGCATCTCTTGCTTTGGAAAAAACAAAACGTTGCATATGATTTGCTTGATTGCACTACTTTTGAATTGGATGTGAAACAATTTGTAAAACTGTTTGGTTTCGATTTTGTCTACCCGACTATGATGGCAATCGAAACAGGGCATGCTTCTCTCTCTATTTAGTTATTGGATGTTGACCCTATTCGATTTTAATTGTTTATGGAACAGTCTTGTTACTGTTCGACCTGATTTTATGGTAACCATGAAAAAGAGTATTCTTACCCCTGTTTTCGTTTGAATCACTTTAGATTATGTTTTATAGTGAATGATAAAATCATTTGAATCACTAGTGATTCGTTTTTAATGTTTATTGAAAGAGAAATGGATTTGATTCTTTTAAAAAGATTTGATTCGATTTCGATTCTGGTCTTGTATGCTCTTTTAGACTAGCTACAGAATCAGATGATTCTGTATCTAATTCTGTAAGATTAGATTTTTATTGTTTTGTTAATAAAATATATTTCTAACTTGATATTTTTGGTCTATTGCATATGAATTTGAAATTGCAGTGGATTTGATGAGAAGTTAGGGGATATTTGAAATATTTCACTTGCATTTTAGTTTCCTAGTTTAGTTGATTTTGGGATATCTCCCAGATTATGTAAAAAGTTTGATATTATCCACAGGGAGGTTTTACCCTGTGGAAAGACTTATATATACTTATTATTTTTGTAATAATGTTCATCCTCATTCTTGGGAGAATAAGGATATGGATTTTTAATACAGACTGAAGCAGAGTTTGGTGTTTTGTTACAACTTTAGCTTCTCATTATATCAATATTTTGTTTCATGTTGTGTATATCAATTTGCATTTGGTTAATGACTACTTTAGCTATCTTAATCTTTTGCAAATGATATAATTTAATCATTGTAATCCATATCTGATCTCTTCCAGCATATAAAAAAACATAGCGATTGCCTAATTCAGTTTGTGAATGACAGATTTCTCTTCTTCATAAGTTGGATTATCAAGTATAAGTTTTTGCATAACAGGTTTCCCTTATTGCAGAGATCTATAAATTATATAATTGTTATGGTTTTTTTTTTATGTCTTGTTTGTCCTGTAAACAACTCAAAGAGCAGCGCAGCCTATCGTTTACGAGAAGCTTGTGGACTAACCGGTGCGAGTTTACTTCCTCCGACCAGCTTCGAAGTCATCATATGCAGGATAAATTGGGAGCGCTTCCAGGTCAGTCAGTCCCTAGTTTGTTTACTATTTTTATTAGTAGTTTAGCTAGATTTATAGATGAAGTTAGTATATTAGATCGTTTAATTTCAGTAAATATATTAGATCGTTTAATTTTAGTAAGTTTATTTATTATTCATAAAATCAAAAAATCAAAAATATCTCTGGCTGTCTTAGGATAGAAAGCATATGAGTTTTACAGGTTTTATTTAAATCTGCCAATTGTGTATATTGTATATTTGTGAATAAGTTGTATTATAACTAGTAGTTAGACGGTTAATTGTTAGAGTTAGTGTAATAGTAATTAGTAGTTTGTATATAGAATAGTTAGGGTAGTTTATATTTAGTTTTAGTTTAATTTATTTAGTAGTTTGTTTTAATTAGATTAGTATATTAGTTTGTTTTTATTTATTGTTAGTTAACTTAGTTTCTTGTATTTAGTTTTAGTTAGTTTGATTTAGTTAGTTTTAGTTAGTTTTATTTATTTTAGATAGATTAGGTAGTTTAGATTAGTTTTCTCTTTGGTTTTCCTAGGACTTTAGAGTGGCCAACGGAGCCGTTAAACCCGTCAGGGTGGTTCATTCCAAACGGCTTGGGTTATTAGACAACCCCGGACTGGTTCCACTCTCTCAATTGATGGACGGACAATTTCGCCCATCAACAGTGTGTAATAGATGGATAAATATGAATGTTATTAAAGGTATTTTTTGGAACATAGCGCAGTTGTTCTTGCTTCGCACCATGTGGACCCTTTCTTGTGGTGTTGAAAACTATGAAATATGTTGAGTTGGAGTTTTCGCATGTGCCCGCTGACCTGAGATATGATGATATATAATTTTCTTGATGGTTATCATAGGATTCTAACAAGCTGGAGTATGGACATGACACAATAATTTTGTTTTTTTGTGATCCCGTATCTTTTTGTTTGGTAGTCTTGTTTTCACCATTCATTATTTGAGTGAATCTCTTCAGTGAACTGTCATCTCTAACATTTATAATGGTGCCCCTACCTTTCATTGTTCCTAGGAACATTCCAACATAATAAGGAATAATGGATGGAATGAACCCACCAGAAACAAACTCTCAAGAAACAGTAAAATTAAGACACACGAGGTTCCATTCAAGCTACTTGAAACATCTTCAAATTAAATAATCATTAAAATGATTTGGATAACATACCTCCCCTGATCGCAACCCATCCATCATTATGTTTATCTAATACCTACAGTGCTAAATCATTCAACCTCCATAAATATCTATAAAATAAATATAACTAATATTGGTAGCATTATTTACTCTAAGATGCATTTTTATGAGAATGTTAGAACATACCTTGACAATGCTTCCAAGCACCTTATAAGCCTTGTTTTTTGGACTATCCCCTCATCATCCTAGTTTCAAACATGGATTTATTCGATGAGAAAAAACTAAATTTGTGATAGATATATAAATAAATAGAAATATTGAATAATCTCCTATTGGTTTTGAGAATAATTTATTGGATCCATCTAATCTTGGAGCAAACCTCCCTTGATTTGAAGGAGCAATAATGAAGTCAACATTGACTATGTTGCTGCTCCGTTGGATCGAGGGAGGATTTATTCAATATTAAATGACTCCAATAAATTATTCTCTATTGAACAAGGCCAACCACATGAATTTGGAAGCTCCTATGGCCCCTCCCCCCTTCACATCACTCTCAGTTCCCCAATACCCAATATATATTCTAATAGAAAATATGCATTAAAAATATTCAAAATTTGATAAAAAGTGATTGTAAAGCTAAGCAATAAAGGTAAGATAAAATAAGTACAAAGTTGTTTGATTTCCTTTTTCTTTGAACATAAGTAATACAAATTAATAGAATTGGATTTGTTTTATCCCTCTATCCATATTTTACTAACCATCTATATCTCATATTTTACTAACATAAGTACAAGAAAGTATGCAATAACTCATCCAAAGGCAATGCAACAAAAAGTATGCAAGAACTCATTCAAAGGCATATGTCATAAAAAATGTTTTTTCTAAATGAGATTTATCATCCAAAAAATGTTCCAATTATACTATCTATATGTACATCGATTTGTCTTATAATAATATTATACATCATCATTTTTTTTAGGCCTCTTATTACGTGCTTTCCAATTATTAAGTAAATCATCAACATCCACGTCTTCATTTTCTGGGGGCTCTTCAATAGCTGATTCTATTGAATCCTCTCATGCAGAGCATGCCTGGTCATTTACTCATGGTGTGGAGGCCACTATGAGGGGGAATCCCTTACCAAATAAAATAATATTAAATTTATATGGAAAATTTTTAAATATTTAAAAAATTGTTAAAGATACAAAAAATTGTTTGCCTCTCAAATAAAATTATATAAACAAATAATAAAATTCACATTAAATGTAAATTGAAATTGTTAATCGTTTACATGTTAAAGATAAAAAAAAAAATGCAATGCAATAAGTAGAGGTTGCTTAAAGTGTTGTTTCATAAGTACCTGCACATTATTAGTTGATGTATCTATTTGATTCTAATGGTAATCCACTACTAATTCTTCCCCGAGAGCTATCTTTTTCATTGCACACATGACTACCTGATTCCCTTCATGTCCCTCATAAATGCAATTCAGTTTCTTGTTTGTTGTCCCGGGTCATGTGTTGTTTATAAACCCTACGATATTTCTGGAAGCTTTAGGCCTTCCATCAATGTAGATAGCCCCTCCCTTATTTTTATCGATGTTTATTATATGTATATAATTTACAGCGAGTGCATATCTACGCATACTTGGCATGTATTGGACCAACCACATCCAATCGCTATAATTGTAACATGGTATGACATAGTCCATCAATTCAGTTACTGTATTGTATTTTATGGTTATTCCATCCATGGAAAATATCCCTAGGCCATGTAGGGAGGATGGTGCAATGTGATACGTCCTATTGTTGACAATGAAGTCGGTTTCCAATAGAGGCAATTCCTTAGGTACCCATTTTTTCACCATATTCTTATACCTGAGTGGCACCTTTATGTCTCTTATTCTCTCATCATCATATGAGCATGATCCTCCTTTGGCAATAAAACATTCCATACATCTACAGAATTTTCTTCTGACCTTTTCACCTCTGGTCGTTGTTCACGTATCAAATCTAATAGATGCAGTCGCATTTCCATTTGTTTGTATTGAGATTCCCTCACCTAAGGAAGAGATTTTTGACATGTGACTATTTGGTTGTACCTTCAGTCGATCAAATATGATATATAGTTATCCAGGATTGTAAGAATAATATAGTGACATATCTAAAATGCTTTTTTATATTTTGACACATTCATTAGTTTCCACTCATATACATGTTGATCTCAACTAAGGGTAGTTCAATATCACTCCATGACATGGATTTAAATGATAGAATAATAACCTCCCCCTTTTCATTAAAACTACACCCATATCATACCATTGGCACAAGTTTCAACTTCAAATGGCTTCTATAAGCTAGGTAGTTCTAGGACCAGGGCTTTATTAATCTTATACTTCAATTCTTCAAACACTATCTATTGATTCTCACCCCACTAGAAATTATTACCACTAGATATTACAACATGAAGTAGTGTTGCTATAGTTAAAAATGATGTTATGAAATTTCTCATGTATTAGGTAGATCCCACAAAACTCCTAATTAATTTTGTGACATTAGTAGGGGTGAGACATGATTTGAAATGGATTCTCAAAGTTATGGTATGGTAAAGGTAATTTCTTTGGTTAATTGGTGCTAAAGAACACTTGCTATTTTCCATGCATTCGGCTTGATTTTCACTTCTTAGAGTAAAATTTATTTACTTTAAATGGCCAAGTGAATGTGGAGTAATTTTCATGGAGAGGTGTGAGTCTTAGCTCCACACACCACACCCTACATAAGGAAAACATGACATGTGAAGGTTTATCATGCATAAGAAAATATGGGAGTTGGAGTATGTAGTTATTCACTCCATATTCCACCTACCACATAGGAATAAGGTAGTCCTAAGGCATGTAGAGTGTTATCAAGCGAAGCATTGGAGGAGTTGGAGGGAATACTACCTCCACATCCCACACTCTACACCACATAAAGGAACAAACTGAGGCTAATACATAAGGTAGTGAGGCATGTGAAAGTGGAGGAAAGGGGGGATACAAAGGAAAATGGGTGATATTTTATTTCAGAGCATTCATTATGCCTTGTGGTCTAACTCACTTATCAATTATTTGGATATACTGTCCTCATTATTTCCATGTAATGTTGGCTTTGACTGTCTACAGGTTTTGAACTACACTTTTGTCTTGTGCCACTAACATAATCTTGTGGAATTGATTCCTAAGTTTCCACAAGTTAATGTAAGAGAATGTTTTCTAAAAAAAGGGCAAGGAGCATTGAATTATGTTATGTGCAAGGGTTACATTAGATTTTTAGATATTGAAGGATATATGCTTTTGGGTTGATTCTTTGCAAGCGAGAATTCCTCATTGGAAAGGGAAATTGGAATTACCATTTTTCATTCACTAGTCATGCAATCAATTCATATTCTAGAGCATTCTTGGAAAAAACATAAAAGGATATAGGCATTCTCATTCGATGCTTTATGTATAATTATCCTCCATTCAAGAAACCGTTAAAAATTATCTTGAATAAATATGAATATGGTGCAATTGAAGAGATCTAGTGGAATAGTATCATTCAAATAAAATGAATGAGTTTTAGGTATCCACAACTTTAATAGAGAAAGAGGTTTATTTTTATTTTATTTCCTCTTTAATATACAAGGCCTTGATCCATCCACACAAACTTCATAATTTTTTGTGTAAATTACTCCTTTTCTTTATATGAAAATCCCTTCAATACTATAAACTCACATAACACACAAGTGGATCAAATTCCACCCCCATATTTGTCCTCTGAGATGTGAATGGTGGCTTGCTCAATTGGTAACATGAGGTGCTAGTGTAGCCTCCACCAAGGTTCAAGTCTCACCAACAACATGATGTAAATCCTTTGGGAGAAATTTGGGCCTTATGCTAGATTATGTAGCCTTCTGGAATGATGTAATGATCCTTTAGGATGAAATAACATGACCATGTTCTTGGGTTTTATATATCAGTGGATATGGATCCTAAGACATATCCACAAAAAAATAAGTCCAATCCCATTTTTCAAGGGCCAAAGTTTTCCCCTATATTTGTTGTTTTTTTTTAAGTTTCAAAAATTTATAATTTACTAATAGGATAGTTTAATAATTTTAATTAGAAGTTCCCTACCCCCCTATGAATTCAAACTTGTGACCTCCAAGGAGGAAAAACATGTTCTTAACCATTAGGCCCATTATGCATTTAAACAATTTTTTGAATAGCGAATGCTTATTGCATAGGAAACACTCTCAACCTTTATCAATAACTTAATATCTAGGGATATATGCCCATTGGATTTGAACTTGGGTCATTAATATGGGAATTCTTATCTCAAACATTAGACCAAAACCCAATAGACTAAATAAACAAATATATTAGAATTTTATCACTTCAAATTAAAAATTTTAAAACTTATTTTAATAAAAAATAACTTTCAAACTTCGCATATTTATAAACTTACCATTTTAGACTTTAAAATTAAATAAGTATATACAATTTAAAACATTTATGAGGGACAAATTTGGCCCTTGAAACATGGGCTAGGGAGAGTTTTTCATGCATATGGATTGAGACCCACTTCAACCAAATCCGATATGTATCCTACAAAGCCATATCCAATATATGGACATAGATGTGGCACCATATCAATCCCATATAAATTCTATG
>JASDQU010439220.1:37583-48607 GCA_032191745.1 Picea mariana
CAAGCTATCTTGTTCTTCTTTAATATAAATATTACTATCAATGTTGCATTTCCTATATCCTTGTTGCTTTAAGTATTTATCAAGCCTGGAATACCAAGCTCTTGGAGCTTGCTTTAGCCCATACAAAGCCTTTTTCAACCTGTAAACATGATTTTTTGCTTCTTGCACCTGAAACCCATCTGGTTGTTCCATGTATACTTCTTCCTCTAATTCACCATTTAAAAATGCAGATTTTACATCCATTTGATAAACTTTAATGTGCTTGGAAATAACATAAGCCAAAATCAGCCTAATGGATTCCATTCTTGCAATAGGAGCATAAGTTTCTCCATAATCTATGCCTTCTACCTATGCATACCCTTTACAAGCCAGTCTATCTTTATTTCTAGTCACTTTACTTGCTTCATCCAACTTATTTCTAAAGACCCATTTAGCCCCAATAACATTCTTATTTAAAGGTCTAGAAACCAATTCCCATGTATCATTCTTTTTTATTTAACTAATCTCTTCTTTCATTGCTTTCATTGCTTTAAAGGTCTAGAAACCAATTCCCAGTATTCATCATTGATTGCTTCTTCAACATTCTTGGGTTCAAACAGAGACAGTAATGATACATGTTCATGATTTGAACTAGATTCTTGCCTTTTGCTTCTAGTTTCAACACTTGCATGTATATCACCAATGATTTTCTCTTAAGGATGATTTWTTTRTACCCTTTTGTTTGGAGTCTTATATGGAGTTGACTCCTGCACCAAAGTAGGAATCATATTTTCATTGTTAKCTGATTTAGTTTCCTCTATATCACTTTATTCTTCTTCCATTTTCAGTTTGTCATGTATTTCATATGTYTGATGATCTTTMTRTTCAATTTTGGATTTTAAGAATGAAGATTCATCAAATTTAACATCTATGGCTTCAACAACTTTCTTCAATCTGAAATTGTAGCACTTATAAGCTTTTCTTGAGCATGAATATCCAACTAAAATACCTTCATCAGTTATAGAATCCAACTTTCCCATATTTTTATCAACTTTCTTTATGTAACACTTACTACCAAAGATTCTAAAGTGTTTTACACTTGTTAGCCTACCTTTCCATAATTGATAAGGTGTTTTGTCATAGTTATTTCTCAACAAGATTCTATTCAGAATATGAAAAGCAGTATGGACAGCTTGAGGCCAAAGTATGTTACTCAGTTTAGATTCATTTAGCATTGTTCTTGCCATCTCCATAACAGTCCTATTTTTCCTTTCAACAACACCATTTTGTTGAGGTGTTTCAGTAACAGAAAAATGTCTTTTGATAACATTATCATCACAATACTTATTGAATTATTTAGAAACAAATTCTCCCCCATTGTCTGATCTTAAGCATTTAATTTTCATGTTAATTTCATTTTCAATCAATTCTTTGAAAATTTGAAAACATTTGAATGTTTCAGACTTCTTTTTCAACAGAAACATCCAAGTCATCCGAGTAAAGTCATCCACAAATAACAGAAAATATCTTTCACCATTTAATCATGTCGTCTTCATAGGTCCACAAACATCAGCATGTACTATTTCCAAAGGTTTTGTTGTAGAGTGTTCTTTGATCTTAAACCTAACTCTAGTTTGTTTACCATGTTGACATTGTTTGCAAATAGAACTGGTAAGATTCTTCATGACAGGTAAATCTCTTATAGCTTCCTTTTTGTTTAACTGAATCAGATTTTCAAAGTTAATATGCCTAAGACTTTTGTGCCACAACCAACTTCCATCTTCATTCGCAAGATAACAATTTTCCTTTTTCTCATCTAGTATGTAAATGATGTTTGGTGTTCTTGTAGCTGTTCCAACTAACCTATTTGTTTTGACATATCTGATTTGACAATTTTTAGAATCAAAAATCATATAATGCCCTTTATCACAAGTTTGACTTATACTCAATAAATTGTGTTCCATATCCTCAACCAGCAAGACATTTTCAGCCATAATATTTTTGTTATTCAGACACACAGTACCTCTTCCAATTATCCTAGTTGATTGTTCATTACCAAAAATGAATGTACCTTCTTTTCCTTCATCTAATGTAACAAAATTATGTTTTATGCCTATCATATGTTTTGAACATCCATTATCTACACACCATTTTACTTTATGATCGTCCTATAAAGCTAGAGTGCATTTTTCAGATTCTAAATGGTCACTTTTCACTTTCCACCATCTAGCTTTCAGATTAGCGCAATTAGGTTCAGCAGATTTATGAAAGTTCATTGGACAGTTACTTGACACATGTCCAAAATTATTACACCTATGACATTCACCCTCAAACCTTAAAACATCAAATATGTTATAGGAGTTGTTCACACTGTTTTGAATGGTTCTATCATGCCTTCTTCCATAATCAAACCTAGATTTGTCATGACTGTTATGTGAAATTATGTTTCTTGAAAAGGCATTGCAAAAAGAAGCTTTATGTCCATACTTGTAACAAAAGAAACAATAACCATCAAACCTGTTTTGGTTCCTGTCATAGCTTCTTCTATGTACTGTTGAAGCCTGATTTCCTTCTTGGTTTATTGATTCCATCTGCTTTCTAGTGTTTTTCACATTTGTATGTCTTGTACCTACATTTTCAAAACTTGTACTAGTACTTGCATTAGTAACATCGGATTTATAACCAATTCAATTTTTTTCATTTGTTGGTCTTTGATTACTAATAATATGTTTCAAAATCCTTGAGCTATCATGCATGTTATTTTCTTGTAACTTCTTTCTTAATGAAACAACTTCAAGTTTCCGACCATCATTTTCCTTTTCCTTTTCTACAAACAAATTGTGTAGTGCTTCCTCACTTACTCTAGCTTCTTCTGTTTTGAGCTTTAAATCAATTATCATAGTTTCAGTGCTTTCTATCAACTTGTTAGATTTATGTATCTCATTTTCAAGATTCTTAATTTCTTCTTTGAAATGTTTACATTCTCTTCTTACCTTTCTAAGTTCAGTCAAAGCACTTACAAGCTCATCTTCCAAATCAACTTCACCTTCTTCTTCTTCATTAACTTTATCATTCTGATTTTCTATAGCCATAAACAGTCTTATATCTGAGCTAACATCACTTTCATCTGATTTTGAAGAGTCACTAACATCTTTAATAAATAAACTTTTCTTTTTATATGAGTTTCTTTAAAAAGACTTCTTATACTTGTTCTTGTATTCTTTACTCTTTCTATTGCTTTCTTCTTCACCATCAAAATGCTTATTGAAAGGACACTTGGAAGCAAAATGTCCTATTCTACCACAACCAAAACATTTAAGAGGAAGATTACCTTCGTATTTTCTAGTACCCTTTTTCAGATTTTTAGCAAAATTAGCTTCTTCCATATCCTCTTCTGAATCCCCATAATTGTTGGTTTCTACTTCAACCTTTTTCTTGTCCTTCTTTGTTGCCTTGAAAGCTACTTCTTTCCTGGCAGAATTCTCACCAGAGGTCCTCATCTCATATGCCATTAGTATCCCATGTAGTTCATCCATTTCTAAAGTAGAAACATCAGTCTTTTCTTCTAAAGAAGATATTTTTGGATCAAATCTTACAAGTAGAGATCTAAGTACCTTTTGTACAATATTAGCATTTTTAACTTCTTCTCCTAGACCTCTCATGGTATTAACTACTTCATCAATACGAACGAAGTAATTTGCTATATCTTCAGATTCTTCCATTTTTAAACTTTCAAATTGACTCCTATATGATTGTAACTTAGCATTCTTCACCTTAGTATCTCCTTCATAAACATTTTTCATCTTGTCCCATAATTCTTTTGTTGACACACAGTGCATAACCTTAATAAATTCTGACCCTGATAAACCTCCAAGTATTGCATACATATCTTTGGAATTTCTTTCATAAAGTTTCTTACCTACAACATCTATTGGAATGGTTGTTGGAACACTATATTCATTCAACACATCTTGCCAAACATCTACTCCTTAAGATTGCAAAAACAATTTCATCCTGATACTCCAAAAGGCATAGTTATGTCCATCAAATATAGGTAATCCATGTTTTGTAAATTCAGATTTCTTATCCATCATAAAAGACCAAACTTTGAGTGATTAAACTAAGTTCTGAAGTAACTAGCTCTGATACCAATTGTTGGACAAGTTCAACAACTGAGAGGAGGGGGGGGGGTGAATCAGTTGTATACACTTTTTTTTTCTTTTATCTCTTTAACAAAGATTACTTCTTTAATGTAGCTTAAAACCTAATAAATATTTTGTCTCAGTGAAAATGAGTTAGTGACCATCAATCACATGAAATGGACAGAGACACAAAACATTTATGAGGAAACCCATAAAGGGAAAAATCTCTTCTTCTTCTTGTGGATGTAAATCAAGCAAGCTACTTCAGTTACATCAAATTTGTTTCTGAGCTACTACTCATATGAGGCTACTACCTCTTTATCTTCAGCACCTACTGAAAGACATATTCTACTTCCTGAATGCAAGCTTCAACTTGCAATGAGACAGTTATTCTCCCTAGATCCTCCCTTCCTCCCTTTAGTACTGGCTTCAACCTGTTTCAAACACTCTTCTTAAACTGTCAATATACTTTTGTTAGTTTCTTTCTGTGAAAAAAAACCTGTAACCATCAATTCCATATTTGCCAAACATGTTATTGTTTTCAACCAACACGCATCTTACTCACATGAAACTCTGTTCACACTCTATCAATGCCAAAACTGATCAGCTCAATTTGTTCATGATTAATCTGTTATAAACCTCTTCTCTATGCATTTCTCATTTAAGGAGAAAATCAACTATTAACCTATGCACTTTCCACAATCAAGAAACCAATCAACAGGGTTAAGGAAAAACTTTCTAACTGTTTCAAACACATTTACCCCTATGTTTTCCTTCCAACATACGATCAATGGAGTTACAGGTAAAAACGTGCATAAACCTCTACGTTTTTCTTGCAGGGAATGATCAATGGAGTTCAAGGTAAAAATGTGTATGAATCTCTATGTTTTTCTTGCATCAAATTGGTGAATGGAGTTCCAAGTAAAAACATGTATGAAGCTCTGCATTTTTCTTCCATCAAATTGATGAATGGAGTTCCAGGCAAAAACGTGTATGAAGCTCTACATTTTTATTGCAGCAAATTGATGAATGGAGTTCCAGGTAAAAATGTGTATGAAGCTCTACAGTTTTCTTCCAGCAAATTGATGAATGGAGTTCCAAGAAAAAAAATGTATGAAGCTCTACGTTTTTCTTCCAGCAAATTGATGAATGGAGTTCTAGGAAAAAACATGTATAACCCTCTATGTTTTTCTTCCAGCAAATGAGCAAGAGACTTCCAAGGAAAAACGTGAATTACCCTATGTGTTTTTCTTCAACTAAAAAAACCCATCACCCAATTCTTGAACACACTATGTTCTCTATGTGTTTATCTTTCACTCTTACCAAGATCAGAAAGTTTTTACAATAGTTGATGTAGCTATCAATGTTAACTTTTGTCTGACTTATCAAAACCCATCACCGAGTTCTTGAACACACTTTGTTCCATTTGTGTTTCTCTCACTCTTACCAAGATTAGAAAGTTTTTACATTAGTTGATGTAGCTATCAATGTTAACTTTTGTCTCACTTATCACAAAATTCTAACTCCTCTTAACTAGCAAACTTCCTTAACATGTGATCTTTGGTGATATAACTTATAATGCACTTTTCTTGTCATTTTCAACTAAGCCTTTGACCGCCCGTTCATTGGGTTAATTGAGTTTCTAGTCCAATAACAAAAAAATCAAACTCTTACTCATAAATGCAATAATGAGAAGTTTGAAATCAATGGAAACAATCCCAATTCCCATTCACTCCATTCAAACTGGCCAACAGTGTGGGGCACTCTCTACAAGGTCGCTCTCTAGAATAAGACAGAATTCAACAAGGTATGCCATTTTTGTTATAACTTCTTTTCTGAGAGGTTCCAAGTAGGGACACCTGGAGGAATTGTATAAAACACACTGAAGAACATTGTGTATTAATTTCAGATCTTTATTTATTATAGGTACACAGTTATGATTATTTCAAGTTAGGGTTGTTGACTAATCCAAAACTAGTCATGTGAGACTAAAGAAAAATTTGATGAAAATGCTAGTCTTGTGTTGTTAAAGTTAAGGAAGGTTTGAAGGTATGTGATCATATACACTAGCTCTATTATAAAGTTACAAATCAGATTTGGATGATGAAATTGATGAGGGCATTTGGTTGAGGTACATGTTGGGTACATGGTTGAGACAAGTAGTTGATGATGTTGGTACATCTTGATGAGTCATAGTTGATGAGTAGTTGATACATGATTGGTACATACTTAGTACATGGTTGGAGGCACTTGTTAGTAGTATTGTTGACACATGGTTTATAGATGGTGTAGCATACTTGTATTATTAGAAGCACATATTAATCTTGGTGATGATTATGAGTTGTTGTGTTATGCTTGGTTGATGCACATCTTTGAGAGTTGTNCAAACCTATTATTGTTTTCAACCAACATGCATCTTACTCACATGAAACTCCGTTCACACTCTATCAATGCCAAAACTGATCAGCTCAATCTATTCATGATTAATCTGTTATAAATTTCTTCTCTGTGCATTTCTCATTTAAGGAGAAAATCAACTATTAACCTATGCACTTTCCACAATCAAGAAACCAATCAACAGGGTTAAGGAAAAACTTTCTAACTGTTTCAAACACATTTACCCCTTTGTTTTCCTTCCAACATACGATCAATGGAGTTACAAGTAAAAACGTGCATAAACCTCTATGTTTTTCTTGCAGTGAATGATCAATGGAGTTCCAAGTAAAAATGTGTATGAATCTCTATGTTTTTCTTGCATCAAATTGGTGAATGGAGTTCCAAGTAAAAACGTGTATGAAGCTCTGCGTTTTTCTTCCATCAAATTGATGAATGGAGTTCCAGTCAAAAACGTGTATGAAGCTCTACATTTTTATTGCAGCAAATTGATGAATGCAGTTCCAGGTAAAAATGTGTATGAAGCTCTACGTTTTTCTTCCAGCAAATTGATGAATGGAGTTCCAGGAAAAAATGTGTATGAAGCTCTACATTTTTCTTCCAGCAAATTGATGAATGGAGTTCTAGGAAAAAACGTGTATAACCCTCTATGTTTTTCTTCCAGCAAATGAGAAAGAGACTTCCAAGGAAAAACGTGAATTACCCTCTGTGTTTTTCTTCAACTAAAAAAACCCATCACCCAATTCTTGAAAACACTCTGTTCTCTATGTGTTTATCTTTCAGTCTTACCAAGATCAGAAAGTTTTTACAATAGTTTATGTAGCTGTCAATGTTAACTTTTGTCTCACTTATCAAAACCCATCACTAATTTCTTGAACACGCTTTGTTCCATTTGTGTTTCTCTCACTCTTACCAAGATCAAAAAGTTTTTACATTAGTTGATGTAGCTATCAATGTTAACTTTTGTCTCACTTATCACAAAATTCTAACTCCTCTTAACTGGCAAACTTCCTTAACATGTGATCTTTGGTGATATAACTTATAATGCACTTTTCTTGTCATTTTCAACTAATCCTTTGACCACCCGTTCATTGGGTTAATTGAGTTTCTAGTCCAATAACAAGAAAATCAAACTGTTACTCATAAATGCAATAATGAGAAGTTTGAAATCAATGGAAACAATCCCAATTCCCATTCACTCCATTCAAACTGGCCAATAGTGTGGGGCACTCTCTACAAGGTCGCTCTCTAGAATAAGACAGAATTCAGCAAGGTATGCCCTTTTTGCTATAACTTCTTTTCTGAGAGGTTCCAAGTAGGGACACCTGGAGGAATTGTATAAAACACACTGAAGAACATTGTGTATTAGTTTCAGATCTTTATTTATTATAGGTACACAGTTATGATTATTTCAAGTTAGGGTTGTTGACTAATCCAAAACTTGTCATGTGAGACTAAAGAAAAGTTTGATGAAAATGCTAGTCTTGTGTTGTTAAAGTTAAGGAAGCTTTGAAGGTATGTGATCATATACACCAACTCTATTATAGAGTTACAAATCAGATTTGGATGATGAAATTGATGAGGGAATTTGGTTGAGGTACATGTTGGGTACATGGTTGAGACAAGTAGTTGATGATGTTGGTACATCTTGATGAGTCGTAGTTGATGAGTAGTTGATACATGATTGGTACATACTTAGTACATGGTTGGAGGCACTTGTTAGTAGTATTGTTGACACATGGTTTATGGATGGTGTAGCATACTTGTATTATTAGAAGCACATATTAATCTTGGTGATGATTATGAGTTGTTGTGTTATGCTTGCTTGATGCACATCTTTGAGATTTGTCTTAGTGATTGATATTGGTGAGTAGATCTGATTTGGTTGATAAGATTTATGAGACAGGTTGTTGTGATAGGTTGTTTGGACAAGTTGTTGTGACAAGTTATTTGTACAGGTTTGGTGCATGGTTGATGCACTTGTTCATGGTACAGGTTGAGGTACAGGTTGGTGCATGGTTGATGCACTTGTTTATGGTACATTTTGATTATAGATTGTTTGGTATTGGTTGGTGCATGGTTGATGCACTTGTTTATGGTATAGGTTGATTACAGGTTGATGCATGGTTGATGCATGGTTCAAGTTATTGGTACAGGTTATTTGGTTCAGGTTGATTGGTATAGGTTTACAATAGTATATCTCATAGTGATAGTGTGACAATGGTTCCATCATTCTACTTATACGTCAAGGAAGTTGGATGGGGCAAGGACAGGTGGTTGTAGCCACCTTTCGGTTGTAGTCGGATAACATAGGGGAATGTATCCTCCTTCTGCTTGTAGCCATAGAATTGGGGAGTTGGAGCTTCCCTTAAGTTGTAGCCTGAGAAACTAGGGGGTTGGAGCCTCCTTCTAGTTGTAGCTAGAAAACAAAGTAAGTTGGTGATTCCAATGAATGTAATAATTCAAGACATATAAGAAAAAGCATTTCGTGGTTTTCTCCCTCTTTGGGTTTCCACGTAAAACACTGGTGTATTGTGTATGTGTATGATTGTTCATTTGTTCATTGCTTATTTACTCTGCAGTTTTGGATGATAATGATACATTGATATAACACTTGGATTATATGGTTAAAAATGATCAAATTTCTCTATTATTGATTCATCCCCCAACTCAGTAATCCAACACAAGCCACGCGGGCCATAGGGATCCTGTATGAGAGGCCCATGTGTCAAATTGTGGAATAAATCTATCAATTTCTGTGAAAATATCTTCTATTGGTCAACAAATGCAGGTGTAGCGCATTGCTCAAGAGTGTCTTCACCATTACATCAGTTGCATCCTTCAGGAAATTGATTCTCTTACTGTACAACTCAATCAGGGACGCGTCATGGTTTTTGAGTGTCTTTGCCAGTGGAGAAGGGGAACCAGACCACTTGGGGTTTCCTCCCATCACCAACAATGAGCCCATTCTCGACCTCATTTGTGAATAGATTGTGTGCCTACACACAGGGAGAAGCCCTAAAGAGAAAGTTGAGGTCACATCCTCGTTGGCACCTCTAGTCTAGGACAACGAGCACAATGGGAAACTCATTATTGAAGAACGTGGAATAGGGCCCTTGCTGAAGCTCATCAAGGAAGAAAGCACCACAGAAGGGCAGGAAGCCACTGCAAAATCTATGGGGAAACTGGGTAAGGATCCTCAACACGTTACACACATTATTCAAGAGGGTGTCTACTCTATTTTAATTGGATTAGATCATAGAATCTCAAGTCACAATGTTAAATATAATGGTTGCTTCAAAATCTCCATGCTTCATAAGGTAAATTCACCATATTCTGGACTACAAACTAGTTATTATTACTAGCTATTCCTTCAAAGTACCAAGAATAGAAAATTGTAACAACAAAGAAAGGCCTTAGACTCTGTTATAGTTTTACAATTCTTTATGTTGTTTTTAGCAAGTTTATAGAGATCCCTAACTGATTTCACTTTCATTGAGGCCTTAATGATTATATCCTTAGATTCCTTACCCTTCATATTGAGGTCCGATAATGAGGGCGTTCCCATATCTTTGTTGGCATTTGGTATTAATTTGAGTCTGAGTAAGACCATTATTATCTTTGGTTTCCATATTGACAACATAATGAATGGTCATGAACGCCTTGGTAGCCACGATATATTTGTTGTGAATGGGAATGGTCTCAAAGGCCAAATTCCCAACAAGTGACCTGATGATGTCGCTTTGGGAAAAATGGTCATGTGAGTCAGGGTCATTGGAGAGAAACTCAGACAAAGCCCAAGAAACCATTGTCTATGATTTCATGGTACTATTGTCTTTCAATACCTTAGCAAAAACGGAGCAGAGATCTCAAACTAGGAGATGGATCTTTCATATGGTTGACTAGTCTTGAATAATTTCACCAATTTTGTACTCTGGGAAACTAATAGTGTACATGACATGCAAAATTTATTTACATGGTATATGTGGGAAGCATGCTTTTAATAGTAAAACATTCATGTTTTCTTTCTTTTTTTTTGGTCGATTTTTTTGGATGACTTCCTTTTGCAATTATTGGATTTATTGCAAGAATGTAATATATTTAATTTACATGATTAGATTATAGAGGAAATTATGAAATTTGTATAACATCTATCGAATAAAAATCATGCTTGTGGTCACTCGGGAGTCAGGACCAATCCTGGTGATTTTCTCTATGATATACTTTCATGTTTGTACCTCTGTACAAGTCTTCTGGGAAATAATTTGGTGTTCATATGTCTTCTCATGTCTTTAGGGAACAATTATCCTCGTTTTGTTAAAAAAACAATAGCTGAGTTATGCATGATACTCATCTAGTTAATATCTAGAGTTTTAAGAGCTCATCAAGAGATATGAGGTCTTCAATACTAGTGTTAACTCTTCTATTTATGTTTGGAACCAATTTTGTTTTCTGAAGAAAAAGTTTGGTTCCGAATACCCTATTACCCCAAAACCCTGGTGTGCCATC
>JASDQU010439221.1:0-13810 GCA_032191745.1 Picea mariana
TAATAACTGACATGCAAACACTTTAAACAAGAGAACATCTTCATCGACCACTAAAACGCATCCAGAAACCCCCAGTGTATCAGATCTGTACGCTGGAACAGTCAGATAGTAGCAAATATCTTGATCAACCGGATCAGGGATATTTCACACATACGTTTAATACAAATATAAATTAATAATATCTCATAATATATACCAATAGATCTTCACATACGTTTCATACGAATATAAATTAGCAATATCTCATAATATTGCATGTAGTTACATATCTAGAGATAACATGTATGGATTGTTATCACCCAATCTAACACTTGTGCGAATCCTTCACAAGATGCTAAACTAGTGTAACATATGATAATATGTAATAGCCTTAATCGAGGTAGGCTAGGATATTAATGCTTTGCTGTGCAAGTTATGTTATTTCTGGTTGCGTGCTTTTGTCAAACTGTTTGCATTACATATGCTTTGATGACAAAAACTTGGTTGATAACTTTCCACAAATAGTTTGCATGCACTTTAATAAAATACTTTCGTCAAACATATTGCAAGCATTTCAAGCAGTGTTGCAAAAATCGTATCGGCGAAAAAATCGTCGGGGTCCAGAAAACATCGTTTCGTATTTATCGCCAAAATATCGGCAAAACATCCGAAATATATCGGCAAACTTAAAAAAATACAAAAATATTAATTTCTTTAAATTTTTGAAACATTTAAAGAAACAATAGCATCAAATAGATAGATTTCCACATGAATATGGAAAGAAAACTGATATATAAGATATATACGATGTCTAGTGATACATCACAAATAAAAAATGAATCATGTCCCGAATCCTGATTCCTAAGTCATCAAAAAATATAATAAATGTATCTCATGATCGTCATCATGACTCATGAGTCATCTACAATGAAATCAAGTAAATAAACTATACCCCTTTCATGGGCAAAGATAATCATTGTAGAAAGTGTTTTTCCTCTAGCACTAGGAGTAGGTGCCCTTGAGGCATGTGCACCTCGTACTGGAGTCAAACGTCCTCTAAAAGAACTAGAAGACCCTCGAGACAGATGTCCCCTAGAAGAAGGTAGAGGAGGTAGACTGCTAGTGCTACCACTGGGCCTATCTCCCTCTAACTGTGATTGTGGCTCTGTTGGTGGCACAATTACAGACTTGGCATGAAATTGAATATCCTCTGGAACATCCTGATCCAAGTCCTCAAAGATACCATGATCATTATCACTATCCTCTAGCCAATCAAGGGCAGTCTCAATAACAGGTTCCTCAACCTCCACCCTCCATGCAGCAGTGGTGTCAATCCCATCCAATGAAATGGCCTTCGCATCATTTTTTCTCTCAAGTTGCTTCACCCACAACTTGAGATTGTAGTAGACGTAGACCAAATCATTAAGGCATGGGGTATCCAACCTGTAAAAGGATCATAAATTAATTTATTAGAATGTAAAGGAGAATAAAATTTAAATGACAAGTTAATAATTTATAATTTTATAATGAATTTGAAATTCTCTAACCTGTTGCACTTTTTGGTGTGTATTTTTTCAAATACACTCCAGTTGCACTCACAACCAGAAGAGCTACATGTTTGGCTAAGCACTTGAATTGCCTTCTTCTGTAGAATAGGTACCTTTGCGCCATAGTTTTCCCACCAAGTATCTACAACGAATTAGAGAAAGTTGAAACATAAGAGAAGACAAATTGAAATTTGAAAAATGAATTTTGAAACTTAAAAGTTAAAAGTTAAAACAAGGTGAAACTTACTTGGCATTATGTTCTTCTTGTCATTTATGGCCATCTCAAACCCAAATAAGCCAATGGACCTCTTATAGAACTCCAACTCTTGGGAAAGCTCTAATCGGTCAGCTACACTTGGCACCATCCTCTGGACACACTCAAAGAAGCCAGACATAACCTCTGAATCAAACTTGAAGCCATAGCTGTAAGAGAATGCAAGGTTGAGGTATAACCCTGCAGCATGAATGGGGTGATGGAGTGTGTTGTTCCATCGGTCATCAATCACCATCCATATCATTTCTTTTCTCTCATTACCTTGATCCCCCTTCTCCACATAATAAGCACGAATGGACTCTTTGGCCCTATCCATGGCCTCATATAGGTAGCCCATTGCGGGCTTTCCCCCATCAAATAAGTGAAGAACCTTTACCAACGATTCACTGATGGTGCACACCTCATTCACCGCATCCCAAAAATGATAAAGCACGCCACTCAGGTGAAAGGAACATTGTCTGCAATTCCCACCTAGAATTCAAAAGAGACTGAAGAGAAATAAAACTAGTGGCAAAGTGTGTGATGGTAGGACACACCAACTCTTTGTCACCTGTGAATTGTCTCATCAAGCTAAGTACATAAGCATGATTGTATATGAATTTTGTGATTCTCCTCGCTGAATCAATGGCATCCTTGATCCAATCAATATTTCCCATATCCTCTAACATCAAGTCAAGGCAATGAGCGGCACAAGGAGTCCAAAACAATGTAGGATATCTTGACATAATCATCTTACCAGCAACCACATAATTTGCAGCATTGTTCGTTATGACTTGGACAACATGCCACGGACCTACCTCTTGGATGAACCCATCCAACAAGTCACAAAGTAATGTCGCATCGTTGACATGTGCAAATGCATTCACAGATTTCAAAAACATTGTTCCCCTGGGACAATGAACCAATAAATTGAGAAGGTTCCTACCCTTCCCATTAGTCCAACCATCTGACATCACCGTGCATCCTGTGAACTGCCATGAATCTCGAAGCTCCTGCAACCTCTGAGTGCAATCGGCCTTTTCATTTTGAAGGATGGGCCCTCTCAACTCCTCATAAGTGGGGGGCTTATACCCCGGGCCAAAAATATTAGCAGCCTCAAACATGGACACATAGAATGGGTTCTTGGCAAAATTGAATGGAATATCACTCCATAGAAGGCATCTACCCACAAGTTTGTTTGCTTCTTCTTTCTTTTTTTTTTTCAACATGGACTTGATAGACGGTTGTACACCGGGTGTGGTTCTTGGCATAAACCATGATGACGTTGTTGTAGGCATTATAGACTGTGAGGAGTGGATCTCACTAGACTCCACTCCCATTGCCCCAAGAGTGCGTGTGCTTGTCCTTGACTTGGATCTTGAAGGCATTTCTTTTTTCTTGGCTTCTGCGTACTTTTTATTTTCTGCATACTCTTCAAGTGATTTTGTGGCCTTCACAACAAGTTCTGTGCTTGAAATGGGACAAATCTCCACCTCATTCCTTGGAATTTCCGCAAGGTGGTATTTTGGCCGATATACCCCACCGCTCATTTTTTTCCCACATAGCTTGCATGAGAGATGTTGTCGATTCCTTGGAGGATCAAGCTCACCATACTCCCAGAATGGATCCAATGCCTTTGGCATCTTTAATATGGAAAAATATGAACCTAGGGCAAAAACAAATCGTTTTTTAGCATGTGTTATTGATGAAAAAATGAAAATTTTAAAATCAAAGATAAATCAATTATGTATCTAGCATTCAAACTTGGTTTTGAACCCGAAATAGACACAAATTTTTTTAAACTAATTTACATCGACCTAGGACAAGACAATCCCAAAAACGTTTTTGGGCATACATGGAAAGAAAGAAAATCACATAACAGTGGAAAAAAATGGTTTTGATCCATCAAAAATCTATTTTGAAGATGTAAAACTCATTGCCACTGAAAACCTATGAAAATCTATAGTGGAAAAATGAGAAATAATGGGCAAATTTTTTTACTTACCTCCAAATGCAAAAACTGTAAAATAAACTAAAAATTCCAATTCCAAATCCACAAATCTGACCCTTGAATCCACAAAATCCCAATGGAAAACTCTTCCTTGCCTGGTTGAATGGCTTGGCTCTCCTCTTTGGCTAAATGCAAAAATAAAACCAAAAATACCCCTCACGGAGTCTTAAACCTGCAGACTTTTTGCGCAAGCGATTTTTACCCATCGACTCATGATTTTTCCAATTTTTTGGTCAAAAAATCGCCCGATTTTTTCTATGATTTTTTGAGAAAAAAATCATTTTTGAGTTGGAATCGCGATTTGGGTGATTTATTGGTGATTTTTGTAACAGAGATTTCAAGTACACATGAAATAGAAAATACATCATGGCATTTTTTTTATTATGGTTGGAACCCAATCACAACAGCAATACAAATCTTCTATTGGTTGCTATGGAAGCTACAATACATCAACAAACACACAACAAGCACATTCAAAACCTGGAAATGATGCCACGACCCCTTCTAGTAGATAAACCCTCTGAGAAAACCCTTGCCAAAATAACTCGACCCCTCCAAGTGCCTCATGGCTCCTCCTAGCCACACGGACTTGCCAAAAGAGAGGCTCGACTCCCTCAAAATACCTCCACGGCTTCCCTTGACCACTCGGCCTGCAATAAAAAGGGAGACAACTCCCTCAAAAGATCCCACGGCCTCCCTAAATGCCCACAAGACCTCTCGGCCTGCTCCAGAAGCCTTCACGAATCCTCGCGGCTCTGTTGAGAATGGGATCGACCCCTCCAATAAACCCCAGCAGCCTCTCAAAGTGCCATGATCCCCCACAACTCCTCAAAACCTACACAAGAGATGAATCAACCTCCTTAAAGAAACCCTACGGACCTCCTCTCAAAGCCACTATGTTGAATAAAATCTCCAAATGAATCTCAAGTGAAGGCCCTATATGGATCTCCTCCTTTGTCTAGCAAGGGTGGATAGCACCACCGAAACCAAACCACAATGGAAGGGTTTTGTTAAAGCCCCAACAAAAACTTGGATCTCAAGAGCACTCCAAACAAGAGATCAAATCATCATACCAAAGTGAAGCGCTACCCCTCCTTTTATTCTTCTTCCATGCCCTTCTATAACTTTCCCCTTTGACTAAATCAAATATGACCCGTATTCCCCTTTTACTTTTCACTTTAAGATTAAAAGTCACTTTTACTAATGTTTAAGTAACTTCCAATCTAAAAGTTACTTTATTACCCTTTTATTAAATGTCATTTTAGAAATATAACCTCTCCTAGCTAAGTTACATTCATTAAACCTCCATGACTCCCTTTTTCTCCACTGAATATAGTTTATGGGAGTCATATAGGCTACTAAGTCATCCTCTCGTCATGATCAGGTGGAAGGGGACATTATAGTCCTCCCTTCCCGAGATTGCTTGTCCTCAAGCAACTCCAAACCAGGTTGTTGTAAGATCTTCTCTCCTTCCCAAGTGGCATCCTCCGCGGGAAAGTCTTTCCGTCTAACCAAGTACTCTCGAATCACTCTGATCCTCTGCCTCCTCTCTTTGACATCAATAATCTTCTCTAGAGTCAAAACCAATTGTCCTTCCTCATCTAATGGAGGAAGGTCTGTTGAATTGGTGACTTGTTGTCCCAACGCCTTCTTAAGGCGAGATACATGGAAGATGCTGTGGATCCTGCTACCCTCTGACAACTCCAACTCATATGCCACCTCTCCAACTCTCCTGATCACCTAGTATGGCCCATAGAAGCGAGGATTCAGTTTCTTTGCACCACTCTTTTTCAGTGAGGACTATCTGTATGGATACAACCTCAAAAAGACCAAATCCCCAACCTCAAAACTATGCTCCACCCTATGCCTATCTGCATACATCCTTTGTTGATTTTGGGCGACCTATAAGTTCTCCTTCGGGACTCTCAAGATGTCCTGACTCTCCTGCAACCAATATTTGGCCTTGGGGGCCTTGCTTTCCCTGAATTCCAAATCCACCAATGATGGAGCATAGTAACCACACAATGCTCTAAATGGACTCATCCTGATGGACATGTGATAAGTGGTATTATAACAGTGCTCCCCAAGATGCAACCAATTTATCCATGCCCTTTGTTGTCCCGACACATAGTTTCGCAGGTATCCCTTAATCTACTTGTTTACTATCTCTATCTTCCCATCTGTGAGGGTGATAGATGGTACTAGGTATCAAATCTATCCTTGATAACCTGAACAACTCATGCCAGAATGCGTTAATAAATTTGTTGTCTCGGTCACTGACTATGTATCTCGGAAGACCATGTCGTTTGAACACCTCTCGGAAGAATATGTTCGCCACCTGTCTGAAGGAATGGAAAAGAAGTGTGCACTCTTGGTCAACCTGTACACTTCCATGTAGATACATTCCATGCCCTGTACCTTTGGAAACCATGTAATGAAGTCCATTGAAGTACTCTCCCACTTCTACTCTGGAATAGGTAATAGTTGAAGCAAACCTGCAGGATGTGTAAGCTTTGATTTGTTTTGTTGACAAGTCATGCACTCTCTCACATGCAAGTGGCAGCAAGGTTGTTGTGTGGGTGCAACAAGTCTAGAAAGGCTGCAACAGCCTAGCCATAGCAAGTACTAGAGTTGTAGGTGGATAGCCAACAGGTACAGGACTGTAGGTGAGTTATGGGTAGTCTATGTTAAAGTTTGCAGCATAGTGAGTCATTCTCCAAGACTGCCTTGTGTAGGTTGACTTGAGAATTGGAGAAGAGCCTTATTTGAGACAAGGAAAAAAGTCTTGTGAGCTTTGTATAAGCAAAATCCAAGACAGGAGTACTGTTGATCAGTCTTATTTGTGACAAGACTAAGTGACCTCATGTGTTGAGGTATTTTCTTGTGCAGGCAAAAGTGGTGTGTGAGGTTCTCTTAGGCCAAGCAATTGAACATGAGTGGAGAACCAGGTGGTCACATCGTGAGACAAATGATCTTTCTTATACGTGAGATGCAAATGATGTATATGTTATGAACTAGTATGATGGCACGTGAGACCATGGCTGCAATGAAAGACTTGTGATTGCTGGAAGAAAGAAGAGGAGTTGAGCCTGTAGAAAAGTCAAGTTGCAAAGATGAGCTGCAAGTCGAGTCATGCAAAGTTGAGTTGTCAAAGTCGAGTAATGCAAACTCAGTTGCAAAGCAAAGTCGAGTTGTCATGTACTCTGCATGTAAAGTCGAGTTGGTAAGTTAAGTTATAAAGACGAGTTGTCAAGTCTGCATGTAAAGTCAAGTTGGTAAGTTAAGTTACAAAGACGAGTTCCATAGCGAGTTATGGAGAAATAATTATTATTAATAAGACTCCTCAGTGCTTGACAAAGTGTAATATCCCTTTACCTTCAGTGGGTAGTTTCTCTTACTGTTGTGTTAACTTATGGAATTTTCTAAGTATAGTTTTTGTCAAACAGTTAGGCTGGAAATGGTTTCTTTCAATTGTTTTTCCACACCAATACCTGCATAGAATTAGTCTGCTGATAATCACTATTGTGTATGGAATATAAAGTAGTTATACATGTAATATGTAGTACCCAAGGCTTGTTTCTTCAATGAGTAGACCAACAAACACAATTATAAACTCCAAACACATAACGACAAATTCCAAAATTTATATAGATAGCAGCAATCAGATTAATCAGCAATTTAGAGGACAGATCTGACCTTTATTACTGTGACTTCTGGGTGCTCACTGGAGGCTCCCACAGTACACTGAAGATCAGTATATTGACCAGATTTACTAGCACACCAGTGATAGGTATAAGAACTGATACTTGTTGAGGTAGCACTTTCCTGTAGCAGCTGATTTGATGTAGAACGCTGGTGTGGCAACAATAATAACTCCTGATATATAAACTCCTATGGACAGCATAGAGTAGACTAGGTAATGAGTAGCAATGGAGCTCAAGGTGGGTGCTGGCAAGTATCCAATCCAAGTCGACTACACCAGTGGAAGAAGGCACCGTTGTAGCAACTCCCAGGAAGAGATAATGCGCCCAGTTCAATAGAAGATCTCAGTCTCCAACAACCTCATTCACACAAATTGGTACCTATCATTGTTTGAAGATGCGCCCATCCAAGAGATATATTCCCCGCTGGAAGAAAGGAGTTCTCCCACTCCCAGAACTTCGCCCTTCAAAGGAAAACTTGGCCTCTTCCAATTCGCAACTTGTGAGGACAGCAAAGAGCTCGGCCTCTCCCTCTTTGCTCGGTTCTATGGCAGAAAATCACTCTCTCCCAAGTTGCACTTCCCCACAGACTCCTCCTCCTTGTCCAATCGACCTCTACACAATGAAAGCTTGATGCCGAATGAAGAATATTGATTTAGTGAATGCAATGAATAAATCTGCAGTGACTCCTTCCTAAGATGTGATTAGGGTGTATAGTTTCAACACCGGAACCAGCAAAGGCTCAAGGGTTTCCAAAACCCTAGTCTCTTCTTCAAGAGCTCTCCAAAATCTGATTTCCAATTGAGTGAATGTAAGAATGAGGGGCGCCTCCTCTTTTTCCCACTTTTATTTCTTCATTGAGTTATTTCCCGCTCACTTTACTTTTTTAATTTTCTTTTAAAGTCACTTTATGCTTGCACACTTTATAATTTTAAGTGACTTTATTTTGCCTAAGACCCATGTCCCGCTTTTTCTCCTTTTCACTTTATAAAGTCATTTCCTAGGCAAAAGTTGAGTTCCCTAGGTAACTTTTCCGACTTAGCCTACGACAACCAATTTAGGCTAGCGGAACCGTTCATTATGCTTCCTAGGCCAACGGGGACATTACAAAAAGTGACATTGAATACTCGTTGAAGACACATCGAAGAAGGAAGCTCTGCTGCTCATGGAATCTTTGCAGCAAGGACAATTTGTTTTCAGGTTTTGGGCTGCGATCTTCTACCAGAATTTGAGCTAGATTTAAAGCTATATCTAGACAACAAACTCTCATGGTTGTAAGCCTATGTGGTTGTGGTAAATTTGTATCTGCTCCTAGCTCATTCATTTGCTAATAAGAAAGATCATTTGTTGTTTTTTTCCCTCAAGCTTGATAGGGTTTTTACAGGGTCAAATCCTTGTGTTATCATGCCTGCTTCTGTTCTATTTTTGTTCATGTATCTCTGCATATTCACTGTGAATAAATAAATCATCAAGAAGTATTTTAAAAAATATTACAGATCTGAATTGTTATCCCCTATCCTAAGGATAACTAAGGAAATTATGTCTCGACGCCCATAGGTCCTAGACATAGAGTATCGAGAGCCATATCGACTTGAGCTTGGCCCTAGAGGGCCCATCCTTTCTTCAACGCCTCCCATCTATCAGCAACAACAACATCCATACCATCAGCCTCGTTCTGAAGTAGCAGTGGGTCTTGCTCCATGAGGTAATGAGTCTGGGTATTGTTATCTCGCAGTTTGTAGCAAGGATTAAAGCTTGAGGTTTGAAGGTCAAACTGGCGTAACAAGAACCAATCCCACTCAATGTCACCACAATGGGATGGTTCTTTCTCTTTAGGGAGGTGAGGCCTAGGGGAGACATCCCCAGTGACCTGGGGTTTTGAGAAGGCAAGAGGATAATAAAACAAAGATAAATTTCTGCTCACAAGTCACCATCGAGCAGATAGTCCTAGCTAAACAACCAATAATAAAGTAAACCCCCCAAAGATATACCTGCCTGAGACAAAGCAAGAACAAATGATATATGCAAGCTAGTTCAACGGGTTAGTACTTCATATAAATAGATGACTATCTGATAAACATATAAGGAATTTGATAATAAATATTGATGAAGTCAATGTTTATAAATAACAATGAAAATTATGTCTCTTCACCAATAAATACTGGAACAATATGGCATTCAATGTAACCAATCAACACTTCATTCAATAAATGCCTTAAATCATCATTCAATTGCTTATAAAGAAAACGTTTAGCTGCACCAATGATATAATAGTCAAGGATGACAACAGCAATAGGTTAGTTAGATTAGTTCCTAGGCTAGGGTTAGTAGTTAGGGTTTGATTCAAAGTGTTGAGAGTTGTTTGTGATAAAGGTCACTTCAGTGCATGATTTCTCTTTAGATCAGTGCCTTAGGGTTAATGGAGTCAAATAGTGGAAGACACAAGAGCTGAAGGAGGCAAGGTAAGTAGGTCAAGGACTAGAGGAGAGGCTTTGGAGTGTTGCTAGAGCAAGGCCCCAAAGTCAAAACCCTAGGGGAGAGAGGCTCACCTCGGTGTAGGTAAACTAGGCCTCGGTGCTCTCTCCTCCTTCCTTAACTCAATTGGAAAAACAGCTAGCTGAAAAATGAAGCATAAAACCAAAACTAGAGGGTTTGATGAAGCAAGGTGATGCTACAACAAGGCCTTTTCAGCAAACCCTAGAGAGAAAATGGCCCTAAGTGTAGTAGACCTAGGCTTAAGACGTCTCTCTCTTCTTGGCCTCTTGATAGTACGGCTAGCAATAAATGAAGAAAGGAAGGGAGTGTAGCAATGAATAGGCTCTCTCCTTCTTCAATGGCTGAAAATTTCTCTCAAAGGGGACATGAGACAAGGACCTACTTGTGTGCTTGTCACCTAGGGTTTTGTTCAGCAAAATTCATAAACATATGCAAGAAAATGAAACTACAACCATTCATTTAAGACATTTTACAGAAAATTACTTACATATCACTAAGAAATATCAATGCAAACCCTAGTTGTAACACCTTCCTTCAAGAGAAATGCCAAAACATGCCAAAATAGTCCTCCTTCAACAAGTGTGCATCACTAAATCAGCCAAAAACCCAAGAGAGGGCGCAAATTTCAGACCTCCTTATGGAGTGAGTAAGTTGTTCTGAAAAAATGAAGGTAAAAATCCCTCATTTATATAGTATCATGACCTAATTTTACATTTTAGGTCATGTGAAAGGCCGACAAGGCCAAAAAACCAAATCATATTGTTTTTACATTAAATTGTCAAATTAAGACCCTAATCAAGATGAAAAGAAGTAATAATCCCCTTTAAGGGCGACGTTAACCCCTTCTAGGGAAAATGGAGCATCCTGGAGCAAAATGTTAGCCCTCCTTGGGCTTCTCCAACCTGCCACACGTGCCAATGTTGCCTAGTCTGCCTCCCAAAACGTCCATGATGTTGGATGATTCCATGGTCAAGATGGTGACGTCCTAGGCCTTCCAAGGCCAACGTTCCACTGAAAAAGGGCTATCCCCCCTAGGTCAAGCTCTGTCGAGGTGTCTCTGGTGAAACATCCTCTTCTTCTCCAGTGCAAAGCCCCTGATCCATCTTCATCCTGTCTCTGCTCCCTAATGGGGTCTCAACATCCATCTGATGGGTTCTTCAGCCCCATGGAGGTCCGAACTGATCATATCCCCATGTGTACCGGTCCAAATGGTACATGTCCATCGGGCATGGTCCTGCACATCAAAAGCTATGCCCTCCATGGGCTCATCATTCACAGGGATCATAGCAATGTCAATCACGTTTCATCATCAATATTATTAAACATATGCATAAAATCCCTAATACATCAGCTAAAAGCTCAAAGACGTACACCGGCCTGCAATACAAGTTTTGGAAAAAGAGACAAGGTGTCCTATTGGGCTAGTGTCCACAGAAGAAGGAAAGTTCCCGGAAGAGACCTCATCCAAGCCATCTAAGTGGGTGATGTGGTTAGGGGATGTCCAAACATGTGGGTGTAGTAAGGGCCAAGAATGCAAAAATGTTAACTATGGGTGCCTTTGTAGAAGGCGAGCTGTACCTGTCATGGATGAATTTTTTTCAAGCCCATTCTTGCCTTTTATTCTTCATTCTTTTGTTCTTTTATCTTTTATTGCCTTTTTTTGTTCAAGAGATAATCAGTGGACATTGCCCTAGCGTGGTGACCAGTGGTGACAGTGTTACCCACAAGTATTTTCATAGAAATGAGAAGGTTGGCTCCTGATGAGACCCCCTTTCTCTTGGCCATGCAACCAAGAGTCACTGCCCTAGCATGGTAACCAACTAATGGCAATGTCATACTGTTACATACCCATGGACCTAATAGGTTGGCTCGTGATGAGAGCCCCTATCCTCTGGTTAGGCCTTGTTTTATTATTTTTCGGGTCCCTCTTGTTTCTTGTTGAGAAGCCTTTTATTGCTTTCTCAGGGATCCCTGGGTGAAGCATATCGAGGTTTTATATTTAGGCTTTTATATTTTACCAACTTGCTTTTACCTTATGGGCCTTTAGCCCCTTCTTCTCACGAGATAAGGTGCAGTCCCGAAAATAGGTCAACCCAATGTCTGGACAAGTGGAATGGGATAGGTGAGCGAGAAACAAGATGGAAAAGTGGTGCTATGATGGGAGCGGACGATGGCTTTTTAGAAATTCCCCTAGTGGCAAACCAAAACCTACAGACACAGGTTTGCTAGGGCACCCTGTCAATCCCCTAACACATGGTCAAGTGGGCAAGTGTAAGATCCAAGTAGTTGTTAGAAATAAAAGGAATCAAATGCATATGTTCAAAGGTTTTGATAATCAAAGTGACACATACCATGGTACCTGGACTAATTACCTCATGGAGAAAGAACCCTTTCTGATACAAGACAAAGCAGATGGTGATGGATGTTGTTGTTGCTGAAAAAACAAAAATGTTGGAAGAAAAAAAAGGTGGGCCCTCCAGGGCCATGCTCAAGTCAATCCTGCTCTCGGTACTCCATGTCTAGGACCTGTGGGCCTCGAGACATGATCTCCTAGTTATCCCTGAAAGTGGGGGATAACATCTGGCTCCAACTCGGGGACATGTGCTCACCGTAGAGCACATGAGAACCTCAGCATCTCTGGCATAACCTGTTGACTTGCTCGATCTCAATAGAAATATCAGTAACAAAATTGGGGTGGTAATGCCACCCCAACATACATATATATATATATATACATATATATATATATACATATATATATATATANTGAAATAAAACAATCAATAGTGTGAATGTGAAAGAAAGCTAACATGCAATGCAAATGGTATAATACACGAATGCAAGAATGCCTACTTACCTGCACTTACCTGTGAAGTCAAGTTCCCCCACCTTGGTGGGGTTTGAAGAGGCGACCGTTGATCGGTAATGGGCGCCTTCTTCCTTCCAAAGTGGACAAATAGTAGGATTCATCAACTAATTCTCGTCCAACCTTGAAAGGTCTGAGCCATGATTGAGTGCTTCCTTTCATGTTAGTTGGCTCTCCCTTCTGGGTATCCCACATCCATAATACATCTGCTTCCTTGTACTTCCTAATTTTGTACTTGGTTGTCCCTTGGACAACCCTGGTGTATTGTGTAGAGGGAGGAGGGTGGGCTTCTGATGTAAAGACTTCTTGCTGGGACGAATGAATCTGTACATCGTCTTTTGGTCTTTTTAGTATCTTCATAGTCCTGGTTTCTTTTCCTTTGAATTCATCTAGGAGTTGTTGGTATTCTTCCTTTTTGGGCCATTTAATCTGATCAAAATCTTCTTCTGTCGCGAAAGGCATATCTTCAGGAGAATACTTATGAAGAGTTTGTATGATCTCATCATGTGCCTTGTCATTTTTGACGGGGTGATTAGCTTCTTGCACATGGGTTTCAGTTACTGGCTCATTTAGGAGATGGCCTGTTATTCCATCTTTCAAAGTAAATTCTATAAAAGATAGGTCCATCTCAAGGGTGCCACCCAACATTGATGCAAATTTCCTAGACAACAACATTCCCCACACATCTGAGACGTCTACTATCACGATGTCAATGTGGATTACTTTCTCAGGGTATTCTTTAAGGCAAATTTCCACATTCTCAACTACTCCATGTGTGGGTATGGCTTTGTGATGTCCCGTCCCCAAGAGTAGGCCAGCCGGGAGTGACTTAGTAGTCTATATGTTCCCGTAGACTATAGTCAGGCACAAACAGGGAACAAGATGGAGAAATAAGGAGGAATTAATGGCTAAACGATGAATTAAGCCAAAATACTTAGGAAAAGTCACTTAAGCCTA
>JASDQU010439221.1:13910-43728 GCA_032191745.1 Picea mariana
CGGGATCGTTGATTTTGGTCATTTCATCCGTGCATGCAGCAGATCTGCTGTCTCCTTGCGGTCACGGGTATTCTTGTCATTTGATTGTATTCCAGTACAGATCCCTGAGATCTGACTGACGTTTAGTTGATATATTTCAGTAGGCGATTTGCCTTCCCACGCATGCACTGATATTCTTCATAATATTGAGTTATTGGTCTTATCTGCTATTGCATGCACCATTTTATGATTGTAATACATTTGTTATGCTACATGCAACTATGAGAACTTACATGCAACAATAATAATTGACATGCAAACACTTTAAACAAAGACAATCTACATCAAACCCTAAAACACATCCAGAAACCCCCAGTGTATCAGATTTGCAGCGAATATCTTGATCATCCGGATCAGGGATATTTCAGGCTTTAGGTTCGAAGCCACACACATTTTTGTAAGGGCGTGTAACCTTCAACCCTAATTGTTGCATGACTTTAAAAGGCATTATGTTGGCACCTTCCCCTATATCCAACATGCATTTGTTGAGGCTCTTGTTGTTCATTATTAAAGTCATGAAGAAGGGAGGATTTTCACCGTATTGGACCCTGAAGTGATCATCTTGCAACATAATAGGGGGGTCCATGGGTCCATCTGATCCTTGAAAGAAATTGTCAAAACATTCTTTGATAGATGGCACCTTAATGACTTCTTTCAGGGGAATGGTTACATGCATCTTAGATAGTGTCCCCTCAAAGTCAAAGTTCAAGTCAACCCTCTCAGTGTTGGATGTCTTGGGAAGAAGTACGTCCAAAGGTGGGGGCTTTGTTTGATCAGTGGTAGGTTGGCTCAGTTTCTTTCTTCTATAATACCTAGAACTCTTGTTTGTTTGTTTATTACTGCCATTCTAGCTTTCCTGGATGCTTCTCTTAAGGCCTCTTCATGTTCTTCAGTAGTGATATTTATCTAGGGCCTCCCATGAGATGGCCTATATTGTTTACTTGTTGATGGTTATTATCACTATAAGGACATTCATGCTCCCAATGTGCTTCGTTGCATTCTAGGCACCAAGGGTTTTCATCAACAACGTTGGTAGGGGTTAAGGTATTTGGAACTTCTTGCTCATTCTTTGGCTTGTAAAATTGGTTCCCCTTTTGAAACTGCCCTTTGTACGGGACCCTGGGTGCTTGGCTTTGGGATCTTTCCAAATTGACGATCCTACTCATCATTTGTTCTTGATTCTTCATGATACCATCTATAGAGGCTTGCAACTTGGCTATACTTGCACAAAGATATGAGGTCGATTCGGTATTGTGGACTATCTTTGGTTTGTTGTCCACTTTCCCCCATGGATTTGTGAAAGGCTCAATCTTAGATGATAGGAGGTTTCCCTCAATTCTAGTAGTGAGCTCTTGGGCTTCTTGAATTGATTCGGGGTTTTTGTCCCTGAGAAGATACCCTAATTGGCCATTGAAAGACTTGGTGTAGATATGGACAAGGTAATCATCTTTCAGATGATGGCTTGCAGGGATATTTTGTAGCAAGGTCTCAAACCTAGTATGGAACTCCCGAATAGACTCATTCTCATGTTTCCAAAGGGTATTTAGTCAGGTTAGTCAGGTAAGGAGCATGTTAGGGTCTTCTTTGATACTCCACCTTTTGAGAAAAACTTCTTCTAGTTTGTCCATGGTTTTAATGCTACCATCAGGAAGGCTCAGATACCAACGCCTTGAAACATCATAGAGAGTAGCAGAGAACAACTTCATGACTAAATATTCAGCATCATCTCTAATGGGGTGAAGTTGAAAAAACGCCCAGATTTAACGGCAATGATTGCATCATCATTTACCGACTAAATTTACCGGCAATGATTGCATCAGTACCAGTAAATTTAGGAAACCACTTCTCATACTTGGGTGGCATTTGCCTAGAGTAGCCTGGTATGGATGACATGTGTAGTGGTTTGAAAAGAGTAGATGACCATTGCCTTTGATTGTTGGCTAGATTCGCTGTAGTGGTGGTCTGAGAACTAGACATGGTTTTCAAAGGAAGACTCTTCCTGAAAACTGATTTTACAACAGGAGAGTTCTTGGGAGGCTTCCTTCTGAAAGATAAAGGAGGATTATTGAACCTCTTTTTGGTTTGTTGAGTCGCCATATAGTTTACTTGAAACTACCAAAGAAAAAAGGGAAATCACCCTAGTGGAGTCACCAGGTAAGCTTGTAAGATGGAAACTCTAGAGGCAAGGCTTACCGAAAAAGTGTCGTCTTAAGGAGAATAGACTCAGTGTTCCCCGGCCGCGGCGCCAAAATGTTATCGCACAGTTTGTAGCAAGGATTAAAGCTTGAGGTTTGAAGGTCAAACTGGCGTAACAGGAACCAATCCCACCTGTTGCCGTCCTAATACACACTTGCTAGCGTGAGCTAAGTCCAACTCACTTAGTGTGTCCTCAGAGACACAATGTCTAGGTTCCAAGTCCACACTGTCACCTTGACTGGAACCTCTTTCTTCTAGGCTTACTCCTAGGGAAGCCAAGGGGGGTTGACCCTAGTTACTAGATTAATTTTAATGTTAATGTTCTAGGAGTTAATTTTAATTGGTTAAAGGCTAAAGGGAAAACTAGCCTAAGATGTTCAAGCAACAATGCAAGTGCAAGTCTATTCTAAATGGAAATCAGCCCTTTCCCTAAGTCAACTAAGACTAGTGCCTAAGGTTGGGCAATGGGGTCAACTAAGGTGTAAGGGTGGTTTATTTACAAAAGGTTTACAAATGAAACAAGTTTAAGCTACCCAAACCACAAGTTGCAATTATACAAAAAAAATCCTAAGTATTACACAAGGTTACACCATTTACAAACTAGATACAAAGATATACAAATTAGATACACAGATATACAAGATAGAACAATATGTAAGTGATCAACACACATAAGCCAAGCATGCCCCAATAGCACTTACACTATTGGACTGCCTTCACTGGCAACAATCACACAAAGCACTCAAGAATCAAAGAAAGTGATGCCTCCCCAAGTGGGATACTCAACACTTTCTTGACTCACACCACAACAATCACCAAATAAGATATTTCAATGATTACCAAAGTATTCACTTAGACATAATAAACATTAACCATCAAGTTGCACATAAGATAAATAAGATATAACCACCAATGATGTGTTCCTATCAATACATCTACCCCAATCATACAAAGATGATCTATGCAACTATGTGTTTAAGGAGTTTCTTAAAGATTAGATCAATTTTATTTCCCTTTCCCCCTAAACTAGATGCGTGCTTCAAGCTTCCTCCTCCCTTGGCCAAATGACTGCCCGGTGCTCAAGATAGTAAGGCTAACGAGGCCTTACCCTAGCTTCCAAGGTCAGCCCTGACAGTAGGAGTACTTCCCGGAAAGGATCTCCCCAACGAAATCATGAGGACGGTCCCCCGCCTCTTCCCTCTGTTGTTTTCCTCCCACCCGTTTTAGATGGTGGAGATGGTTGAATGAAGCCCCTAAAAATGTTCCTAAGTGTTATTATGACCCGCGGGTGGGTCTTTAGATGTGTTGGGTGTATTTTAGACAAGTTTTAGACCTTCAAAAATTATGTTTTTAGCGCATGGCCGTGAGCAAAATGTATAAAAAATAGTGCTTGCAATGTGTCAATTAAACCATTAATAACATGTCATAACATAAATGAAAGATTGCCAATGTTAAACCATCAACCATCAACCATTCACATGAACAAAGCGAAACTTAAGATGAAGCGTGGGCACTTTGCAAGATGTAAACGTAGATGTGTATGCCTTATACCATAAGATGCAAAGATGTTCAAGTATAAAACATTAACCCATAAACGTGAGATAGATGATTTGAAGATTGCTTGAAATAAAGCTAAGACGTGGATGATTAAACCATGAACCAAGACGTGAGCATCAAAGAGATATTCCACATCACATGTTATCCATACATAACCATAAGATATAACTTGAAAACAAAAGGAAGGACGTCTTGCCAATATGCTTAACGAAATGAGATCTAAGAACTAACCATCATCCACATAAATTTGCAAAGCCTGCGAAAATGAAAGTGTTTGAGATGAAGTACTTAGCAAAACGAAAAGGAAACTTAAACCATATGTATCACATGCACATGAGATTCTAAAGCAGCAAAATAACTTGAGATGAAATGGATGAAAGCATTCAAGATAGCATCTAAGTTACTAAACCATTCACCATGAGAGCAATAGCATGTGAAAATGAAAAGCTTAATGGAAATAAAACTTAGAAAGATGATCACTATCTAAGATATTCTAACTACTAAGCATGTAGACCATCACAAGTTAATTTCCCCTTAAGCCAAGGCGATTTTGGGGATGACTCCCCCAAGGTGCCGACAATATGAAAGATAGAAGCAATTTAAAATAGATTTCCTTTAAGCGGAGGCGATTTTGGGGATGACTCCCCCAAGGTGCCAGCATGAGTATTAATAGTGTTGAGATAGTTTCTGCCTGAGCAGTCGGCCAGGAGCCTATCTGACATTCTCTTTCTCCGGTTCTCCGGAACAGAGAACGAAGATTGAATGCCCTGCTTTCCTGTGCAGTTATATCTCAGTAGCATTAATCAAACTTGCCGGCACCTTGGGGGAGTCATCCCCAAAATCGCCTCGGCTTAAAGGAAATCTATTTTAAATTGCTTCTATCTTTCATATTGTCGGCACCTTGGGGGAGTCACAAAATCGCCTTGGCTTAAGGGGAAATTAACTTGTGATGGTCTACATGCTTAGTAGTTAGAATATCTTAGATAGTGATCATCTTTCTAAGTTTTATTTCCATTAAGCTTTTCATTTTCACATGCTATTGCTCTCATGGTGAATGGTTTAGTAACTTGGATGCTATCTTGAATGCTTTCATCCGTTTCATCTCAAGTTATTTTGCTGCTTTAGAATCTCATGTGCATGTGATACATATGGTTTAAGTTTCCTTTTCATTTTGCTAAGTACTTCATCTCAAACACTTTCATTTTCGCAGGCATAGCAAATTTATGTGGATGATGGTTAGTTCTTAGATCTCATTTCGTTAAGCATATTGGCAAGACGTCCTTCCTTTTGTTTTCAAGTTATATCTTATGGTTATGGATGGATAACATGTGATGTGGAATATCTCTTTGATGCTCACGTCTTGGTTCATGGTTTAATCATCCACGTCTTAGCTCTATTTCAAGCACTCTTCACATCGTTTATCACTTGTTTATGGGTTAATGTTTTACATTTGAATATCTTTGCGCTTAAATTATCTCATCTTGTGGTATAAGGCATACACACCTACGTTTACATCTTGCAAAGTGCCCACGCTTCATCTCAAGTTTTCGCTTTGTTCATGTGAATGGTTCATGGTTGATGGTTTAACATTGGCAATCTTTCATTTATGCTATGACATGTTATTAATGGTTTAATTGACACATTGCAAGCACTATTTTTCATACATTTTGCTCACGGCCATGCGCTAAAAACATAATTTTTAAGGGTCTAAAATACACCCTACACATCTAAAGACCCACCCGAGGGTCATAATAACACTTAGAAACAATTTTAGGAGCTTCATTCAGCCATCTCCACCATCTAAAACGGGTGGGAGGAAAACAACGGAGGGTAGTGGCGGGGGACCGTCTCGTGGTTTCGTTGGGGAGATCCTTTCCGGGAAGTACTCCTACTGTCAGGGCTGACCGAGGAAGCTAGGGTAAGGACTCGTTGCCTTACTATCTTGAGCACCAGGCAGTCATTTGGCCAAGGGAGGAGGAAGTTTGAAACACACATCTAGTTTAGGGGGAAGGGAACTTAAAATTAATCCAATCTTTAAGAAACTCCTTAAACACATAGTTGCATAGATCACCCTTGTATGTTTGGGGGGAATTAGATGTATTGATAGGAACATATCATAGGTGATAATATTTTCATTGTCTTATCTATCTTATGTGCAACTTGATGGTTAATTTTTCCTATGTCTAAGTGAATATTGAAATATCTTGTTTATTAATTGTTGTGGTGTGAGTCAAGAGAGTGTTGAGTATCCCACTTGGGGAGGCATCACTTTCTTTGATTCTTGAGTGTTTCTTGTGATTGTAGCCAGTGAAGGCAGTCCAATAGAGTAAGTGCTATTGGGGCATGCTTGGCATATTGTTGAACACTTACATTTCTTTGTACTTTTGTATATTGTTGTATCTTTTGTATATGGTGTAATCATTGTAAATCTTTGTAATCCTTTGTAATAAATTGTAACTTTGGGTTTGTGGGTAGTTTAAATTTATTTATTTGTAAAACTGTTGTAATAAACCACCCTTACACCTTAGTTGACCCCATTGCCCAACCTTAGGCACTAGTCTTAGTTGACTTAGGGAAAGGGCCGATTTCCATTTAGAATAGACTTGCACTTGCATTGCTGCTTGAACATCTTAGGCTATTTTTCCCTTTAGCCTTTAACCAATTAAAATTAACTCCTAGAACATTAACATTAAAATTAATCTAGTAACTAGGGACAACCCCCCTTGGCTTCCCTAGGAGTAAGCCTAGAAGGAAGAGGTTCCAATCAAGGTGACAGTGTGGACTTGGAACCTAGATATTGTGTCTCCGAGGACACACTAAGTGAGTTGGACTTAGCTCACGCTAGCAAGTGTGTATTAAGACGGCAACACCACCCAATGTCACCACAATGGGATGGTTCTTTCTCTTTAGGGAGGTGAGGCTCAGGGGAGACGTCCCCGGTGACCTGGGGTTTTGAGAAGCCAAGAGGATAATAAGACAAAGATAAATTTCCCCCTCACAAGTCACCACCGAGTAGATAGTCCGGGCTAAACAGCCAGTAATAAAGTAAACCCCCCAAAGATATACCTGCCTGAGACAAAGAAACAACAAATGATATATGCAAGCTAGTTCAATGGGTTAGTACTTCATATAAATAGATGACTATCTGATAAACATATAAGCAATTTGTTAATAAATATTGACGAAGTCAATGTTTATAAATAGCAATGAAAAATATGTCTCTTCACCAATAAATATTGGAACAATATGGCATTCAATGTAACCAATCAACACTTCATTCAATAATTGCCTTAAATCATCATTCAATTGCTTATAAAGAAAATGCTTAGCTTCGCCAATGATATAATAGCCAAGGATGACAGTAGCAATAGGTTAGTTAGATTAGTTCCTAGGCTAGGGTTAGTAGTTAGGGTTTGATTCAAAGTGTTGAGAGTTGTTTGTGATAAAGGTCACTTCAGCGCATGAGGTCTCTTTAGATCAATGTCTTAGGGTTAATGGAGTCAAATAGTGGAAGACGCAAGAGCTGAAGGAGACAAGGTAAGTAGGTCAAGGACTAGAGGGAGAGGCTTTGGAGTGTTGCTAGAGCAAGGCCCCAAAGTCAAAACCCTAGGGGAGAGACGCTCACCTCAGTGTAGGTAAACTAGGCCTCGGTGCTCTCTCTTCCTTCCTTAACTCAATGGAAAAAATGGCTAGCTGAAAAATGAAGCATCAAACCAAAACTAGAGGGTTTGATGAAGAAAGATGTTGCTACAGCAAGGCCTTTTCAGCAAACCCTAGAGAGAAAATGGCCCTAAGTGTAGTAGACCTAGGCTTAAGACGTCTCTCTCTTCTTGGCCTCTTGATAGTACGGCTAGCAATAAATGAAGAAAGGAAGGGAGTGTAGCAATGAATAGGCTCTCTCCTTCTTCAATGGCTGAAAATTTCTCTCAAAGGGGACATGAGACAAGGACCTACTTGTGTGCTTGTCACTTAGGGTTTTGTTCAACAAAATTCATAAACATATGCAAGAAAATAAAACTACAACCATTCATTTAAGAAGTTTTGCAGAAAATTACTTACATATCACCAAGAAATATCAATGCAAACCCTAGTTGTAACACCTTCCTTCAAGAGAAATGCCAAAACATGCCAAAATAGTCCTCCTTCAACAAGTGTGCATCAGTAAATCAACCAAAAACCCAAGAGAGGGCACAAATTTCAGACCTCCTTATGGAGTGAGTAAGTTGTTCTGAAAAATTGAAGGTAAAAATCCCTCATTTATACAGTATCATGACCTAATTTTACATTTTAGGTCATGTAAAAGGCCGACAAGGCCAAAAAACCAAATCATATTGTTTTTACATTAAATTGTCACATTAAAACCCTAATCAAGCTGAAAACAAGTAATAAGCCCCTTTAAGGGGGACGTCAGACCCTTCTAGGGAAAATGGAGCATCCTGGAGCAAATCGTTAGCCCTCCTTGGGCTTCTCCAACCTACCACACGTGTCAATGTTGCCTAGTCTGCCTCTCAAAATGTCCATGATGTTGGATGACATCATGGTCAAGATGGTGATGTCCTAGGCGTTCCAAGGCCAATGTTCCACTGAAAAAGGGTTGTCCCCCCTAGGTCAAGCTCTATTGGGGTGCCACTAGTGGAGCGTCCTCTTCTTCTCCGGTGCAAAGCCCTTGATCCATCTTCATCCTGTCTCTGTCCCCTGATGGGGTCTCAGCATCCATCTAATGGGCTCTTCAGCCCCATGGAGGTCCGAACTGATCATCTCCCCATGTGTACCGGTCCAAATGGTACCCGTCCGTCGAGCATGGTCCTGCACATCAAAAGCTATGCCCTCCATGGGCTCATCAGTCACAGGGATCATAGCAATGTCAATCACGTTTCATCATCAATATTATTAAAGATATGCATAAAATCCCTAATACATCAGCTAAAAGCTCAAAGATGTTACACCAGCCTGCAATACAAGTTTTGTAAAAAGAGACAAGGTGTCCTATTGGGCTAGTGTCCACAGAAGAAGGAAAGTTCCAGAAAGAGACCTCATCCAAGCCATGTAAGTGGGTGATGTGGTCAGGGGGTGTCCAAACATGTGGGTGCAGTAAGGGCCAAGGATGCAAAAATGTTATCTGTGGGTGCCTTTGTAGAAGGTGAGTTGTACCTGTCATGGATGCATTTTTTTCAAGCCCATTCTTGCCTTTTATTCTTCATTCTTTTGTTCTTTCATCTTTTTTTGTCTTTTTTTGTTCAAGAGCTAATCAGGGGACACTGCCCTGGCGTGGTGACCAGTGGTGACAGTTTTACCCACAAGTATTTTCACAGAAATGAGAAGGTTGGCTCGTGATGAGAGCCCCTTTCTCTTGGCCACTCAACCAAGAGTCACTACCTTGGCATGGTAACCAGCTAATGGCAATGTCATAATGTTTGATACCCATGGACCTAATAGGCTGGCTCGTGATGAGACCCCCTATCCTCTGGTTAGGCCTTGTTTTATTATTTTCCAGGTCCCTCTTGTTTCTTGCTAAGAAGCCTTTTATTTCTTTCTCAGGGATCCCTGGGCGAAGCATCTCGAGGTTTTATTTTTAGGCTTTTATCTTTTACTAGCTTGCTTTTACCTTCTGGGCCTTTAGCCCCTTCTTCCCACGAGATAAGGTGTAGTCCCGAAAATAGGTCAACCCAATGTCTGGACAAGTGGAATGGGATAGGTGAGCGGGAAACAAGATGGAAAGATGGTGCTATGATGGGAGCGGACGATGGCTTTTTAGAAATTTCCCCAGTGGAAAACCAAAACCTACAAACACAGGCTTGCTAGGGCACCTTGTCAATCCCCCAACACATGGTCAAGTGGGAAAGTGTAAGATCCAAGCAGTTGTTAGAAATAAAAGGAATCAAATGCATATGTTCAAAGGTTTCAATAATCAAAGTGACACATACCATGGTACCTGAACTAATTACCTCATGGAGCAAGAACCCTTTCTGATACAGGACCAAGCCGATGGTGATGGATGTTGTTGTTGATGACAAGACAAAAATGCTAGAAGAAAAGAAAAGGTGGGCCCTCCAAGGCCATGCTCAAGTCAATCCTGCTCTCGGTACTCCATGTCTAGGACCTGTGGGCCTTGAGACATGATCTACTAGTTATCCTTGAAAGTGGGGGATAACAGGTATCATGGTATGTGTCACTCTGATTCTCAAAACATTTGAATATATACACTTAATTCTCTTTTTCTTCATGACGTTTGCTTGGATGTTATGCCTTTTAACTTGCCCATACCTTGGGGGGATGACAAAGTGCCCTAGCAAGTTGGCTCCCTTAGGGATGAGTTTCCGTTGGATGGGTCTATGAAAGTTCATCGTCCATTCCTTCCATACTTATCACTTTTCATCATTTCCCCCCTCATCCATCCCCTACATTGGTTCGTGCATTGGGTTTGCCAAGCTAGTAAGGGTTGTACCTTACCTTGTGGGAAGAAGGGGCTAAAGGCCCAAAGGGTAAAAGTAGCTGGAAAAAATTAAAAGCCAAGATCAAACCTTGAGATGCTTCGCCCAGGGATCCCTGAGAAAACAATAAAAGGCTTCTCAGCAAGCAAAAGGGGGGACCCATTGTAGATTTTTAATGACAAAAATCAACAAACTGAATTTCTATCAAACAATAAAAAACCTAGAGATACTGTCTTCATAAATTTCATAAATGCCTTAAACCCACATTCAGAAATTACCATAAGCAGAAATACACATTGCTGAGCAAAATAGCAGCGAAAATAAACACAGTGGACAACAACCCATAAAACTCGGAAATTTAGGCAAATGCCAGGGAAAACCCCAATGTGGGGAAACCCAACGAGAGAGAGAGAGAGAGATCTATTATTCAGCTTCAAGAAAGTACATAACAACAACAAAATATCACATTTCCAGCCAAGGAAAATACCTCACAGCCACAACAAAACAGTCCCAAAATTTTTGCCTTGGAAAACGTGCCAAAATCCATACAGTTGTACGACCTCCTCTTTTGTGTGCCTCAAAAAACATGTCCCTATGTGTTGTATGGCCTGCATAGTACGACCCAGCAACAACAAGAAAAACCCAGAAATCTGCCTCGATTTTTGTGCCAAAAGATTCCTCGAAAATCGTGCCCTTCTTCCTGTTGTACGGACTATACGGATCCGTATAGTACGACCCAACAACAAGAAAATGGAACCAGACTGCATACAGAAAATTGCCTTGGGATTTGTGCCCTCTTTCTCCTTGGGAAATGTGCCCTCTCAAGCTGCTCACTTTCCTCTCTTAAGCTTACTCAGAAAATCTCTCTAACTAAATTCCTCTCATCTTCTCGATGTGTCTTGCACACTACCCAATACATTCTTTTATAATCTAAAAATGAAATTTTCCCCTCAAAGTGTCTTTTCACCTTCCCCAACCCTAAATCCAAAGGCCAAGATTAGATCTTGCCTTTTTCAAGATCAAGGGTCATGATCCATTCCCTCCAAAATGAATCACTTGAAATATTAAAGTGATTTCTCTTTATTACATAAGTGCTTTATGAAAATAAATTCACTTTAAAATTAGAAGGTATACTTTATTAAAAAGTCACTTTAATAAAAGAATCACTTAAAACAACTTTATAAAAACCTCATTACAAAATTAAGTCACTAGTAGTGTAAACATAAGGTAACATCCGCATACAAGACAAAACATGCAGAGTACCTCTCGAACTAAAAAGATAACACTCCCTCTTAGCGAGGGATGTACTCGCTGCCACCTCCATCGTCTGGTCCCATCACATTGTGTTCTGTGGGAGCTCCCTCTGAACCTGGAGCCATCCTCAACACCTGCACAGAACTCGAACTAGAATATATTCTTTTGGCAACATCCTGGAACCTTGAGCTCACTTCATCTTGAGCATTGGTTCAATCAACCTAGCTAAGCTTCCTGCCAGTGCTCAGAAGAGACTCGCTCTCTTCTCTCGGAATGGAAGACTGAATCCTTGGCACCACCACAGTCTCAGAAGCCTCCTCACGCTCCTCATCCGACGTTGAATCATACACTGAAGGTTGTCCTCTCAACATATACAACCTGCCCACCCGGTTATCGATCAGTCGCAGCTCCATCGGGTCCACTCCCTGCCTGTAGATAAAGACATGTTCCCTCTTGAACAATACACAATATCCTACATCCTCCAAGGCTGAGATTGAGAGCAAGTTAACCCTCAACCCTGGAACAAAGAGAACTCCATCAAGCTCCAAGAGTCCCCCAAACTCGAGTTGGAATCTAACATTCCCAACTCCACGCACAACTTTCTCCATACCACCTTCATTTACCACCTATCGGACAGGACCAATCTCTTTGAAATCTAGGAATACTCATCAGATTCTCGTCATGTGGCTAAAGGATCTGCTATCCACAATCCATCTGATATCACTTCCAAATCCTTCGTTGTTGACATTGGAAACTAGGTTCACCAAAGAAAATTCATTTTCGTACTTTGAAGCAAAGTCCTCCATGGTTGTTGGAGCAGCTGCCTCGGGCCCTTCTGGTTCCTTCTTCTTCTTCCTCTCAGGACAACGAGAGGCAAGATGCCCCAACTGGTTACAACAATAGCATCTGACTTTACTCAAGTCCCTTCTGGAACTTCCTTTCTTCTTGCTCTTTGCAACAAGAGAAACATTCTCATCAACTCCGTCTATCTTCTGTTCACTGCTCTGAGATCTTTCTCGGATCTCCTCCTGAGTGAAATCATCCCACAGTCTGCTCCAATCTGGTAGATGCTCACGTCCCACCACACACTTCATGAAGACTTCCCATTATTTGGTTAAGCATTTAAGGCTATCCTCACCAACTCAGAATCCGTAATGACCACTCCAACAGATGCTAGCTCATCTTTTACTTGAGCCACCTGGGTAAGATAAGAAGAGACACTCTCCTCCTTACCCGTCTTGTTATCATGCAATTTAGCCTTCAAGGCCATATTTCGGTTCTCGTTCTTCGCCTCAAACAATTTTTTAAGTGCATCCCACATCTCCTTGGTAGTCTTTTTCTCAGCCAAGTGTGGGATAAGGTGATCCTTTACCCCATCCAAAACAATCCTCTGAGCTTTGGCTTCCTTGGTCTCATGCAAGTCCAAAGCAACAGGATCTGCTGCGAGAGCTACTACGACAGAGTTGACATAGTTATAAATTTTGTTCTCCTTGAGAACGGCTGACAATCGAACCTTCCACTGCAAGTAGTTGGAAATGCCATCCAACCGATCCTCATATCTAATGCTTGCAGCCATATTTCCTGTCACAACTCAAGGAAAACAATCACACCCTTTTGCCCAAAAATCACACTACCCACTGTCAGAGACAAAGCTCTGATACCATGTAGATTTTTAATGACAAAAATCAACAAACTGAATTTCTATCAAACACTAAGCAACCTAGACATAATTGTCTTCATAAATTTCATAAATGCCTTAAACCCACATTCAGAAATTACCATAAGCAGAAATACACATTGTCAAGCAAAATAGCAGCGGAAATAAACACAGTGGACAACAACTCATAAAACTCAAAAATTTAGGCAAATGTCAGGGAAAACCCCAATGTGGGGAAACCTAATGAGAGAGAGAGAGATCTATTATTCAGCTTCAAGAAAGTACATAACAACAGCAAAATATCACATTTCCAGCCAAGGAAAATACCTAACAGCCACAACAAAACAGTCCCAAAATTTATGCCTTGGAAAACATGCCAAAATCCGTACAGTTGTACGGCCTCCTCTTTTCTGTGCCTTGAAAAGCATGCCCCTGTGTGCTGCACAATATGACCCAGCAGCAACAAGAAAAACCTAGAAATCCACATCGATTTCCATGCCAAAATATGCCTCAAAAACCATGCCATTCTTCCGGCTGTATGGACTGTATGGATCCATACAATACGGCCCAGCGACAGAAAAATGGAACAACACTGCACACAGAAAATTGCCTTGGGATTTGTGCCCTCTTTCTCCTTGGGAAATGTGCCCTCTCAAGCTGCTCACTTTCCTCTCTTAAACTTACTCATAAAATCTCTCTAACTCAATTCCTCTTGTCTTCTCGATGTGTCTTGCACAATACCCAATACATTCTTTTATAATCTGAAAATGACATTTTCCCCCCAAAGTGTCTTTTCTCCTTCCCCAACCCTAAATCCAAAGGCCAAGATTAGATCTTGTCTTTTTCAAGATCAAGGGTCATGGTCCATTCCCTCCAAAATAAATAACTTGAAATATTAAAGTGATTTCTCTTTATTACATAAGTGCTTTATGAAAATAAAGTCACTTTAAAATTAGAAGGTACACTTTATTAAAAAGTCACTTTAATAAAAGAACCACTTAAAACAACTTTAGAAAAGCCTCATTACAAAGTTAAGTCACTAGTAGTGTAAACATAAGGTAACATCCGCATACAAGACAAAACATGCGGAGTAACTCCCGAGCTAAAAAGCTAACACCCATAAAATAAAATAAAACTCAAGACCTAGTTGGTGTATAGGGGGTCTCATCATGAGCCAGCGTATTAGGTCCATGGGCATGTAGCGGTATGACACTACTATTCATCTGGTCACCATGCCAGGGTAGTGCCTCTTGGTAGCATAGCCAAGAGAAAGGGGGTCTCATCACGAGCCAACCTTCTCATCTCCGTGAAATACTTGTGGGTAACGTTGTCACCACTAGTCACCAAGCCAAGGCAGTGTCCTCCATCTATTCTCTTGAAAGAAAAAGCAATAAGACAAAGAGTAAAAAGGCATTGAATGGGCTAGGAAACAATTGCATCCATGACAAGGTGCAGCTCACCCTCTACAGAGGCACCCACAGGTAAGACCTACATTTCCCAGTTATCACCGCACCCCTTGCCTTAACATCCCCTACACCATCCCATGCATTTACATGACTTAGATTGGTCATCACCTAGAAACACCCCACACCTTAGGAGGATTAGCCCAATAGGACATCCTGAGACCATCTCCAAACCTGGCTTGTTAAATAGCATAACGTCTTTGAGCACTTGTCTGGGAAAAGGGGGGTTTTATGCACATGTTTGGGTAACTTGATTATTAGATGTGATTGACATTGCTATGATTGCTGTGACTTATGAGCCCATGGAGGGTGTACTTGTATTTGTTGCAGGACTATGCCCGATGGACAGGTACATATGGGGAGATGATTAGATCCGACCTCCATAGGGCTAAAAGCCCACTAGATGGATGTTGAGACCCCATCCAGGGGCAGAGAGATACTAGAGGCTTGCACCAGAGAAAAGGGAGGACGTTCCACCCGAGGCACTTTGGCGGGCCTAGACTCAAGGGGGTCTTTCCCTACCACCATGAAGTTGGCCCTTGAAGGCCCTGACGTCATCATTCTGAGCCTTGACGTCCTCTAGTTGGGGTTTTAGGCATGAGGATGGCATTGGTTGGCACATGTGGCAGTTTCTGAGGGGTTTTGAGCCCCAACGTTTCACTTTGGAGGCATAGCTTTCGAAGAGGGGGCCCAACGTCACCCTAAGAGGGGCATGAAATCACCCTAAAAAGATGAAAATAGGGTTTTTATTGTCAATTTAATGTAAAACTGGACTTTTGATGTAAACTGGCCTCGGCCTTTTTTGACCTAAAATGTAATTAAAGGTCACTTGTATTGTATAAATAAGGGAAAAATCTCTTATATTTTTCATCATCTTTCACTCACACAAGTGTGAGGTCTGAAATTCAGCCCTCCTTAAGGGTTATTGGTTGAAACTAGTGGTGTGCACTTCTTGAAGGAGGCAAATTTTGGTGTTTTTTGGCTATTTTCTTATGGAAGATCTTCAACTAGGGTGATTTGCTAGATTATTCTTGGTGAAGTAAGTGGAAATTCTGCATTTCTTTATTGTGAATGAATTCTATGGTTATTTTAACTTGTTTCATGTCTAAGATTATGAAATTGCTAGCTTGAAACCCTAGGGGAATGACATGTGTTATCATCTTTTTCCCTATAATCTTCCATGTGTTAAAATCTCTTGAAAGACGCCTAATTTGAAGTAAATATTAGAGCCCTACCATTGTAGCACTCTAGTAACCTTACTTCCATTGCAAATTGCATAATTTATTACATTTTGTTCAAGGAAAGAGAAAATCGCTAGGGCCTTGTTATCCCCCACTTTTAGGAATAACTAGGAGATCATGTCTTGAGGCCCACATGTCCTAGACATGGAGTACCGAGAGCAGGATTGACTCCAGCATGGCTCTAGAGGGCCCACCTTTTCTTTCTTCCACCATCTTTATCTTGTCAACAGCAGCAGCATCCACCACCATCGGCTTGGTCTTGTGTTAGAGATGGTTCTTTCTCCATGAGGTAATTAGTCCAGGTATCATGGTATGTGTCACTTTGATCATCAAAACCATTGAATGTATGCATTTGATTCCTTTTATTTCTAACAACTTCTTGGATCTTACACTTGCCCACTTGACCATGTTTGGGGTGATTGACAGGATGCCCTAGTAAGCCTGTGTCTATAGGTTTTGGTTAGCCACTAGGGGGATCTCTGAGAAGCCATCGTCTGCTCCCTTCACAGCATCACTTTTCCATCTTGTTTCCTTCTCACCTATCCCATTCCACTTGTCTGGGTACTGGGTTGACCTATTTTTAGGATTGCATCTTATCTAATGGGAAGAAGGGGCTAAAGGCCCATAAGGTAAAAGCAAGCTGGTAAAGGATAAAATCCTAAGAATAAAACCTCGAGATGATTCGCTCAGGGATCCCTGAGAAAGCAATAAAAGGCTTCTCAGCAAGAAACAAGAGGGACCCTAAAAAAATAATAAAACAAGACCTAACCAGAGGATAGGGGGTCTCATCACGAGCCAGCCTATTAGGTCCATGGGTACCTAGAAGTATGACATTGCCACCAACTGGTTACCACGCCAGGGCAGTGACCTTTGGTTGCATGGCCAAGGGAAAGGGGGTCTCATCACGAGCCAACCTTCTCATTTCTGCGAAAGTACTTGTGGGTAACCCTGTCACCACTGGTCACCACGCCAGAGCAGTGTCCCCTGATTAGCTCTTGAACGAAAGAAAAGAAAAAGCAATAAAGATAAAATAACAAAAGAACAAAAGGCAAGAATGGGCTTGGAAAGAATGCATCCATGACAGGTACAACTCGCCTTCTAACAAAGGCACCCATAGGTAACATTTCTTGCATCCTTGGCCCTCATTGCACCCAGATGCTTGGATATCCCCTAACCACGTCACCCACTTACATGGCTTGGATAAGGTCTAACCACATCACCCACTTACATGGCTTGGATAAGGTCTCTTCCGGGAACTTTCCTTTTCCAGTGGGCATTAGCCCAATAGGATGCCTTGTCCTTTTCTCCAGACTTGTATTGTAAGCTTGTGTAACGTCTTTGATCTGCTAACTAATGTATTAGGGATTTTATGCACATGTTTAATAATATTGATGATGAGATGTGCTTGACATTGCTATGATCCCTGTGACTGATGAGCCCATGGAGGGGGTAGCTTTTGATGTGCAGGACCATGCTTGATGGACATGTACCATTTGGACTAGTACACATGGGGAGATGATCAGTTCAGACCTCCATGGGGCTGAAGATCCCACCAGGTGGATGTTGAGACCCCATCAGGGGGCAGAGACAAGACAGAGATGGATCAGGGGCTTTGCACCAGAGAAGAAGAGGACGTTCCACCAGAGGCACCCCGACACAACTTGACCTAGGGGGGTTGAGCCCTTTTTAGTGGAACGTTGGCCTTGGAAGGCTTGGGACGTCACCCTTGATGACCATGACGTCATCCAGCCTATTGGGCACCTTGGGAGGCAGACTGGGCAGTGTTGGCATGTGTGGCAGGTTGGAGAAGCCCAAGGAAGGCTAACGTTTTTCTCCAGGATGCTTCATTTTTCCTAGAAAGGGATAACGTCCCCCTTAGAGGGGATTTTTATATCTTTTCAGCTTGATTAGGGTTTTAAATTGACATTTTAATGTAAAACAATATGATTTTAGTGTTTGGCCTTGTCGGCCTTTTACATGACCTAAAATGTAAATTTAGGTTCTGATATTGTATAAATGAAGGACTTTCACCTTCATTTTTTTAGAACAACTTACTCACTCCATAAGGAGGTCTGAAATTTGCGCCCTCTCTTGGGATATTGGCTGATTTAGTGATGCGCACTTGTTGAAGGAGGATTATTTTGGCATGTCTTGGCATTTCTCTTGAAGGAAGGGGTTACAACTAGGGTTTGCATTGATATTTCTTGGTGATATGTAAGTAATTTTTCTGCAAAAATTCATGAATGAATGGTTGTAGTTTCATTTCTTGCATATGTTTATAAATTTTGCTAAATAAAACCCTAGGTGACAAGCACACAAGTAGGTCCTTGTCTCATGTCCCCTTTGAGAGAAATTTTCAGGCATTGAAGAAGAAGAGAGCCTAGTCGTTGCTACACTCTCTCTCTTTCTCTTCATTTATTGCTAGTCGTACTATCTATAAGATAAGAAGAGAGAGACGCCTTAAGCCTAGGTCTACTACACTTTGGGCCAATTTTCTCTACGATTTGCTGAAGGAGCCTTGCTGTAGCAACACTTTGCTTCATCAAACCTTCTAGTCTTGGTTTTATGCTTCATCTTTCAGCTAGTCGTTTTTTCCATTGAGTTAAGGAAGGAGGAGAGAGCACCGAGGCCTAGTTTACCTACACGGAGGTGAGCCTCTCTCCCCTAGGGTTTTGACTTTGGGGCCTTGCTCTAGAAACACTCCAAAGCCTTTCCTTCTAGTCCTTGACCTACTTACCTTTGAGTCCTTTAGCTCTTGCGTCCTTCACATTGACTCCATTTAACCCTAAGGCACTAATCTTGAGATCCCTTGCGTTGAAGTGAATTTGATCAAAAATCCTGTCAAACTCTTTGAATCAAACCCTAACTACTAACCCTAGCCTAGGAACTGACCCTACTAATTAAGTGTTGTCGTCATCTCTTGTTATTAATACCTTTGTGCAGCCAAACATTTTCATTTATAAGCAATTAAATGGTGGTCATAAGCATCTATTGAATGAAGTATTGATCTATTGCTTTAAATGCCACATTGTTTCAGCATTTATTGATGAAGTGACATAAATATCATTGTTATTTATAAACATTGACTTTGTCAATATTTATTATCAAATTTCTTATATGTTTATCAGATAGTCATCTATTTATATGAAGTACTAACCCCTTGAACTAGCTTGCATATATCATTTGTTGTTGCTTTGTCTCAAGCAGGTATATCTTTGGGGGGTTTACTTTATTATTGGTTGTTTAGCCAGGACTATCTACCCGATGGTGACTTGTGAGGGGGGGATTTATCCTTGTCTTATTATCCTCTTGCATTCTCAAAACCCCAGGTCACTGGAGACGTCTCCCCTGGGCCTCACCTCCCTAAAGAGAAAGAATCATCCCATTGTGGTGACATTTGGTGGGATTGGTTCCTGTTACGCCAATTTGACCTTCAAACCTCAAGCTTTAGTCCTTGCTACAAACTGCGCGATAACATTTTGGCGCTGTTGCCGGGGAACGTTGAGTCAATTCTCCTCAAGATGACACTTTTCGGTAAGCCTTGCCTCAGAGAGTGTTATTCTTACAAGCTTACCTGGTGACTCCACTTAGGGTGTTTTCCCTTATCCTTTGATAGTTTCAGGAAAATTATCTGGTGACTCCACTAATATTTTCCAGGGTGCCACCTTGCTCTCAAATATGTGATATTTCCAAGTTATGGGATCATGGCACACTGGAAACAAATGTATCCGAGTATTGATTTCAGAAGTTTTCAAGGATACCCAAATTACTTTGATACAAAATGGCTAAACAAATCTCCAATATTTTTGGGCCTCCCAAATCCTCACATCGTAAATTTTTTGGAGTATTTGAGCGAGATAGAGTTGGGAGGAGAGGATGCTCTTATAAAATTATTCATACTCACTTTGCCCTCCTACTTACAAGATTGGTTTAAGGGTTGTTGCAAAGACAGGGATATATCATCTTTCATATACCTCATCAGTAGGTTTATAGACTTTACCAAGCCACATTGCCAAATGTATGAAGATGTACTTGAAAAACTCATGGTAGCCTTAGATGACAAAGGATTCACCACTGAGATTGTAGAAGATCTCAAGAAAGAGTATCATGATCAATGCCAAGAATCCTCTGATATAAAAGATGAGGTTTATGAAGAACATTGTCAACCCCTTGAAAAGAAGCAAGACCTCTCCCATAATTCAATAGAATGCGGTGAAGATATAACTAGAGAAGTGAATTGTGAGGATGAAGCACCAATGACCGCTCCTCCATCCGACGAAGCTCTCCAAGATCCTATTCCTCCTGCAAAAAATGAAGAGAATGAGGTAAGTTATTTTCCTTTTGAAATTTTTGATGATACCTTATTCTATGACTCAAACAGTAAAGAAGAAATGGAGCCTTCGGACAAACTAAAAGATGTAGAGGCAAGTCTTCCATTTGATGAAGACATCCAAGTGCTTGAAGCTCCTGCACAAGAAGAAGTGAGCAAGGTGAGTTACTTCCCTTTCCAAATTTTTAATGATTCTCTATCTTATGATGTGGAAAGTTAAGAAGTTTTGGATTTTCTAAACCGTTCATGTTATGATGAAAATGATGGCTTTGTTGATAATATTAATGAGTTCATACATGTCGGGAAACATAAATGGGATGTGATTGGATATAATGGGGATCCCATTTACGACATTGAGGGTCATTTTCAAAAGTTTCATTTACCTGAAGTTAATAAGAAGTTTAGCCTTTGGCAACAAGAACATGACATGATTATTCAGACACCCAAGGATGACTTGATACTATACGCTCCTAATAATTTTCAGTCATACCTTGAAGACTTTGATGATTGTTCTTCTGAGTACTTGGATTTATTCTATGAAGAAAATTATCAACCATCATTATGCTCGGACCTTGATAAAAATGAGGAAGTTACTTCCCTGAAGCAAGATACTTGTGATAAGATTTTCCACCTCCCTTTGATCACTTTACCTCGCTATTTCACTGAAGGTATGGTTTGGAAATATGTCCCTTATCACAAGTCTCATGTAAGACAAAAGCTCATTCTAGATTTTAGGGGAAAGTTGAGTACCTCAAGAAGAAGATTATTATCACAGTTTTCCAGCCTCCCCTCAAGGAATGGTCAGTCATCCTTTCAGTTTTTGCTAATCCCTTCTTAGGCCTCAAGTTGTGAAGACATCCAAGGTAGCCAGCATTCAAATTCCTCGAGTCGGTCTTTCGAACCTTTGACTTTTCACAATCCATTTCTGAGATGGATTGAGCACTCTCTTGAGGGCGTGTCTTGGCATCACTTTTTCCCTCCCACCCGCCTCCATGAGCTAGACCTTACAGTTTCCATTGATATGATACATTTTCTAACTCATGTTATTATTGTGCTTAACTTATCACTATTTTGGTCTATGATGAAGCACAAAGGCAGGTATTGTGGGACGTTGCTGGATTGGTTACACTGGTCATTTAACTACATCCAACATCCAGCCAACAGGTAAGTATAGGTAAGTGTTTTCCTTTACATTTACATTATTGATTGTTTTATTTTATTTTATATATTTATATATGTTGGGGTGGCATTACCACCCCAATTTTGCTACTAATGTTTCTATTGAGATCGAGCAGGTCAGCAGGTTATGCCAGAGATGCTGAGGTTCTCATGCGCTCTACAGTGAGCACATGTCCCCGAGTTGGAGCCAGATGTTATCCCCCACTTTTAGGGATAACTAGGAGATCATGTCTCGAGGCCCACAGGTCCTAGACATGGAGTACGGAGAGTAGGATTGACTCCAGTATGGCTCTGGAGGGCCCACCTTTTCTTTCTTCCACCATCTTTATCTTGTCAGTAGCAGCAACATCCACCACCATCGACTTGGTCTTGTGTCAGAGATGGTTCTTGCTCCATGAGGTAATTAGTCCAGGTATCATGGTATGTGTCACTTTGATCATCAAATCCATTGAATGTATGCATCTGATTCCTTTTATTTCTAACAACTGCTTGAATCTTACACTTGCCCACTTGACCATGTTTGGGGGGATTGACAAGATGCCCTAGTAAGTCTGTGTCTGTAGGTTTTGGTTAGCCACTAGGGGGATCTCTGAGAATCCATCGTCCACTCCCTTCACAACATCACTTTTCCATCTTGTTTCCCTCTCACCTATCCCATTCCACTTGTCTGGGTACTGGGTTGACCTATTTTCAGGATTGTGTCTTATCTAGTGGGAAGAAGGGGCTAAAGGCCCAGAAGGTAAAAGCAAGCTGGTAAAAGATAAAAGCCTAAGAATAAAACCTCGAGATGCTTTGCTCAGGGATCCCTGAGAAAGCAATAAAATCTTCTCAGCAAGAAACAAGAGGGACCCTAAAAAAATAATAAAACAAGACCTAAACAAAGGATAGGGGGTCTCATCACGAGCCCGCTTATTAGGTCCATGGGTACCTAGCAGTATGACATTTCCACCAGCTGGTTACCACGCCAGGGCAGTGACCTTTGGTTGCATGGCCAAGGGAAAGGGGGTCTCATCACGAGCCAACCTTCTCATTTCTGCGAAAGTACTTGTGGGTAACGCTCTCACCACTGGTCACCACGCCAGGGCAGTGTCCCCTGATTAGCTCTTGAACAAAAGAAAAGAAAAAGAAATAAAGATAAAATAACAAAAGAACAAAAGGCAAGGATGGGCTTGGAAAGAATGCATCCACGACAGGTACAGCTCGCCTTCTAACAAAGGCACCCATAGGTAACATTTCTTGCATCCTTGGCCCTCATTGCACCCAGATCCTTGGATATACCCTAACCACATCACCCACTTACATGGCTTGGATGAGGTCTCTTTCGGGAACTTTCCTTTTCCAGTGGGCACTAGCCCACTAGGACGCCTTGTCCTTTTCTCTAGACTTGTATTGTAGGCTTGTGCAACGTCTTTGAGCTGCTAACTAATGTATTAGGGATTTTATGCACATGTTTAATAATATTGATGATGAGATGTGATTGACATTGCTATGATCCCTGTGACTGATGAGCCCATGGAGGGCGTAGCTTTTGATGTGCAGGACCATGCTCGATGGACATGTACCATTTGGACTGGTACACATGGGGAGATGATCAGTTCAGACCTCCATGGGGCTGAAGAGCCCAGTAGGTGGATGTTGAGACCCCATCAGGGGGCAGAGACAAGACAGAGATAGATAAGGGGCTTTGCACCGGAGAAGAAGAGGACGTTCCACCAAAGGCACCCCAACACAGCTTGACCTAGGGGGATTGAGCCCTTTTTAGTGGAACGTTGGCCTTGGAAGGCCTGGGACGTCACCCTTGATGATCATGATGTCATCCAGCCTATTGGGTGTCTTGGGAGGCAGACTGGGCATCTAGGAGCCATGACGTCACCTCCAGTGTATGGCATCTTGACAGAGTAGTTTGGCACGTGTGGCAGAGTTTGGAGGCCCAAGGAGGGACAATGTTTGTCATCTTGTGTTGCATTTTTCCCTAAAAAGGGCCAACATCTCCCTCAGAGGGGCTTGACGTCCTATTTATTCCTCATTTAGGGTTTCATTTAACAGTTTAATGTAAAATAGTATGATTTTGGTTTGTAGCCTTGTCGGCTATTTTTAATGACCTAAAATTAATTATGGGTCATGAAATAGTATATATTGAGGATGTTTTCCCCTCATTTGAGAAGAACATAAGAACTCACACTTGTGAGGTTTGATTTTTGCACCCTTATTGGGTATTTGGTCTTTAAAAGTGAGGCGCACTTGTTGATGGGAGGCTTTTGTTGGCATATTTTGGCATTTCTCTTGAGGAAGGTTTACAACTAGAGTTTGCACATGCTTTTCTTCATGATATGTAAGTGTTTTTCCTGCAAAACTTCTTGATTGAATGGTTGTAGGTTAGTATTTTTGCATTAACTTATAAATTTGTTGATTTTAAAACCCTAGGTGACAAGCACACAAGTAGGTCCTTGTCATATGTCCCCTTAGAGAGAAATATTCAGCCATTGAAGGAGGAAGATAGAGCCTAGCCTTTGCTACACTCATCTAACTTCTTCGATTAAGCTAGTTTTGATTTTAAAAGGTTAAAAGGAGGGTGACGTCCTAGGCCTAGGTTATCTACACCTAGGGCCGTCCATCTTCTAGGGTTTTAGTGATAGAGCCTCGTCTTTACAACACTCTCCCTCATTAAATCCTCTTGTTTTAACCCTCTTCTTATGCTATCCATTTGCCAAGTTTGACCTAAAGAAGGAGGAAAGAGCACGAGGCCTTGCTTAAGCAACACCGGAGTGAGCCTCTTTCCCCTAGGGTTTTGATTCTAGGGCCCTGCCATTGCAACACTCTAGAACTCTTCCCTCTCGTCTTTAGCCTATTACCTCTTCAATTTTGTGTCCTCTCCTTTATTGATTCCATATACCCTCAAGCACTGATCTTAGGCACACAATGTTGAGGTCATAGTGTCCAAAACAAACTCTCAAAACATTAATTCTTGAAACCCTAACTAACAAACTAACCCTAATTAAGGTTGACATCACAGTTGGTTATCTCATCTTGACGCAGCAAATGTTGAAAATAGGCAATTGGATGATGATCTAAAGCATTTATTGAGTAAAGTGTTGGTTGGATACATTGTTAGCTTAATCATCTTGATAGTTATTGATGAATTGATGCTTTTTCATAGCTAATTGATAAGACGTTGACCTCATTGATATCTATTGTTTCACATTGCTTATTAATTGATATCAGATAGTCATATGAAGTACTAACCCACTGAATTATAGCCTGCATATATTCTTTATTGTTGTCTTGTTCCAGGCAAGTGCTTTCTTTGGGCATACACTTCTTTATTGGATGATTAGCCAAGCCTTCTGATCTTGGTGGTAACCTGTGAGGAGGAAACTTTAACCGTGACTTTATACCTTAGCCTCTTCAAAACCCCAGGTTGTCGGGGACATCTCCCCTGGGTTAACCTCCCTAAACAGAAAGAACCTCCCCATTGAGGTGACATTGGGTGGGGAAGGTTCCTGTTACGCCAATTTGGCCTCAATTCTCTAGCCATTTGACCTAGCTACAAACTGTGCGATAACAGAACTAAAGTGTAATGTTGAGTTGTAACTGAAGTATTAAGTCTAGTTCTAATTTAGAACTAAAGTGTAATGTTGAGTTGCAACTGAAGTCTTAAGTCTAGTTCTATTTTTTAACTAAATCATACCAGTCTCAAGTCTAGTTCTATTTTTGAACTAAAGTGTAATGCTGAGTTTTAACTAAAGACTCAAGGCTAGTTCTATTTTCGAACTAAATTATACCAGTCTCAAGTCTAGTTTTAAGTTCGAACTAAAGTATGAAGTTGAGTTATGATTAAAGCATGCAAACAGGTTACTATTTCGAGTCTCTCCTCTTCTCCTCTTTAACCTATATAAGTAGAGGTCGACCCCTCTCTTCAACACAATTTTTTGATATGCAGGTTAAGGGTGAAAGCAATAGAGGCACATATCAATGATAAAGAGTCAGCATGCCAAAGTAGCATATCAGTGTTGTATATCAACAATAGAGGCAGCATATCATAGGTGTATTTCAACAAGATATTTTAGGTCTTTGTCAGGTCAGAGTCATCTTGGAAAGATCTTTAAGAGAAGAACATTCATGGTTTTACAGTATTAATGCAATAAATGAATATCATTTGCTGGGGTTTTTCTTCTTGTACAAGGTTTCCCCAGGATATATGTGTCGTTGATGTGCATGCTTACTCATCTACATAGTTATTTCTATTCGATTATGATTTGGTATTGTTGAAGTGTATTAAGCTGGAATCAAAGTGTTGAAGAAAATAAAAGAATTAATCCGCATAAGAAGTCAAGCTCATAATTTAACATGGTATCAAAGCTTAGAGTGTGTTAAAATGTGTTGAAGTGCAGCGGAAGGTACACACAGATCCAAGCTATCTTGATTAAGTTTCCAGTGTGAGGTCCATGGCATCCTCCATTTCAGTCAGGGCCGAGGATAGGCTTGAAGGAGTTGCCAACTTCAATGTATGGAAACTCCAGATAACAAATATCTTGCAGGAGCATGATCTTGAGCAGTATGTGACCACAGTGGTGGAGGAATCCACGAATAATGCAGGAAGAGCGACCTTCAGAAAGAGTCAAGCAAAGACCAAGCGAATCATCTTTGACTCAGTAAAAGACATTATAATGCCTACAATGACTTCGTTAATGACTGCCAAGGACTGTATGGATACCTTGGTGAATCTGTATGAGAAACAGGCTCCAAGTCAAAAGAGGACACTTAAGCATAATCTTAAGTATTTGAAGATGGAGAAAGGTGAATCAGTGGCATATTTTTGTTCCAGGATAGCCTAGATCAGAGATCATCTTTTGGTCACAGGGGTGACAGTGGACAATAATGATTTAGTGCAGGCCATTTTTGACGATCTTCCTTCTTCATGGGAGACCTTCTTATACAGTGTAAGTGGGAAAGAGTTCCAGCCCGCGTTTGAGAGGTTATGGCATGATTGCCTCCAGGAGGAGAGTCGCACAGCTACCAAGAGCGAGCCAACGAAAGAAGAGCACCCATCTTTGGCATCAAGATTCAAGCGAAAGAAGAAAGGCACTTTCCAGAAAGGCTCTCAGAGGACGCCAAACACCAAAGCTACATTCAAAGGCAAGAATATTGATACATCTAAGATTAAATTCTTTAGTTGTAATAAGTTGAGTCATTTTGCTAAAGATTGTTGGTTTAGAAAGAAATATCCAAGGAAAGGGAAACATCATGCCTCAACTGCTGAGGATGATGAATCCAAAAGAAATCAGAAGATTCCTTCTAATGAGAAAGAAAATAGAAAAGAATATTACTTGGTTTCTGCCTTATCTAGTACAGTTTTCACGGGGCCGAAAACTTGGTTAGTAGATAGTGGTGCATCAAAGCACATGACAGGGTACAAGGAGATCCTTTCAGATTTTGAGATAAAATCTTTTGCAGAGTAGGTTGAGCTTGGGGATGACAAATGTTACAAGATAGAGGGAGTATGCTCTGACTCCTTTAGATTGGAATCTGGGGCTAGACTTCGTATTGATAAAGTATTATATGTTCCAGGGCTCAAGAAGAATCTACTATCAGTTGCAACCCTTGAGGACAAGGGATATTGGGTGATCTTCAAGGATAGGAAGGCATTACTATGGGCTAAAGGTAGCCACTTAAGTACAACAGAACCCATTGGAACTCGCAGTGGAGGACTGTATGTCGTGTCAGGACAGTCAGTTCAGGCATTGGCTCATGATGCGACTAGCTCCAACAAGTTGTGGCATAGAAGACTTGGACATCTTCAATACAAAGCTCTTCCATATCTACAGAACATGGTATGTGGCATGCCCTTTATATATCTTAGTAAAAATGAAATTTGTAAGGGATGCATGCTAGGTAAAAATATAAAGAAAGCATTTCCTAGTAGTGACAATAAAGCTCAGGGCATCTTAGATTTGGTTCATTCTGATGTATGTGGTCCCATGTCATCTTCCTCACTCAATGGTTGTTTGTATTATGTCATTTTTATTGATGATTACTCAAGAAAATGTTAGATATATTTTCTTAAAGCTAAAAGTGATACATTTGATAAATTCAAAGAGTATCAAGCCTTTATTGAAAAGCAGATAGGGAAACACATCAGAATCCTTAGAACAGACAATGGAGGAGAGTTCGAATCTCTTCAGTTTGAGGATTTCTGCAAGTCAGTAGGATTCAAGAGACAATTGGTCGTGCCATATAACCCTCAACAAAATGGAGCTATTGAGAGGAAAAACAAGACAATTTGTGAGGCAACGAAAGAAATGATGTTTGACCAGGATCTGCCAAATTCTTTATGGGCAGAAGCTACTTCCACTACCGTGTATATTCAGAACAGGTGTCCACATGCTATCTTGAAGGACAAGACTCCTGAAGAGGTCTTCTTAGGGATAAAACCTGAAGTAGAGCACCTAAGGATATTTGGGTGTCCTGTGTATATTCATATCCCTAAGGAAAAGAGGACAAAGATGGAATCCCTAGGCAAGATTACAATGAGAACTCCAAGGGGTTTTTGTGGGGTACAATGAGAACTCCAAGGCTTACAGGATTTATGTACCAGGTCAGAGGCAAATAGAGGTAAGCAGAGATGTGACTTTCCATGAGGAAGCTTCATTTAAGAAATCTAGAGAGCTTCAGTAGGAATCAGAATCAGTTCATCTAGCTTCACCTTCTTCTGAAAATAAAGAGTCAGATGATCAGAGGGAGGAACCTTGTGAAGGGCCAAGTAATGAGCCCCTAGAACCTGTATACCTCCAGGTATACCTCCATTCGAACTATTATTTCTTTAACTCTCGTTCTTGGTTGGAAGCTACATTAGATGGATGTAAAAACAACATTCGTGAATGGAAAGATTGAACATGAGGTCTTTGTGGAACAACCAAATGGTTTTGTACTACATAACAAAGGCACTCGTGTATGCAAGCTAAGGAAGGCCTTGTATGGTCTTAAGCAGGCTCCCAGAGTTTGGTATGACAGGATTGATGGCTTTCTTAAAATCTTGGGATTTCAGAAAAGTAATGTTGATACAAATTTTTACTTCAAGTTAAGAGGTAACCAACTTGTTATACTAATCCTGTATGTTGATGATCTCTTTCTAACAGGAGATGAAGGGCTAATAGCCTGGTGTAAGAGGGAGCTAACCTCAGAATTCGAGATGAAAGACTTAGGCTTGATACATTACTTCCTAGGATTGGAAGTGTGGCAAAGACAGTGCGAGATATTTCTGGCACAAGGAAAATACACAGTGGATGTACTAGAGAGGTTTGGTATGATGGATTGCAAATCCATGTCTACTCCGATGGTTACCAACTTGAGGAAGCTGCATGATTCTGATACAGGTTCAGATTTGGTGGATCCCACCATGTATAGGCAACTGATTGGATCATTGATGTACATGATCCACACTAGGCCAGATATATGTTATGTAGTGATTGCAATGAGTCAGTTCATGACTGAACCGAGACAGAGACACTAGGTGGTAGCAAAGCACATCTTGAGATATCTCAAAGGGACCATTACTTATGGTCTAAGATATACATCCAGTGGTGGTTTATTTCTACATGGGTATGCAGATGCTGACTGGGCAGGAAGCCCAGTGGATCGGAAGAGTACTTCCGGATACTGCTTCAGTTTAGGATCCACTATGATCTCTTGGTCAAGCTGGAAGCAGGGATCCATTACACAGATTACCACAGAGGTTGAGTACATTGCAACAAGTGATGCTAGCAAGGAAGCAGTATGGCTCATAAAATTGGTTTCTGGGTTGTTTGGAGACAAGCTCGAGATGACGATGGTTCACTGTGATAATCAAAGTTGCATAAAATTGACAGAGAACCCGATATTTCACAACAGGTCAAAACATATTGACATGAGGTACCACTACATCCAAGACTTGGTCCAGAGAAAAAATGTAAAGTTACAGTACAGAGCCATGAGCGAGCAGGTAGCTGATATCCTGACCAAGCCTTTGACCTCGAGACAGTTTGTGCAGCTTAGAGGCAAGCTTGGTGTCGCTGAGAATGAATCCCTCGCTGAGAGGGAGTGTTAAATTTGGCAGCATCTACAGTCATTCTCCAATGGGAGGCCATATGGGCCACCTTGAGGCTAGCCAGGGAGATTTGGAGAATCAACCAGTCTTGTGAGGTATTGACGTACAACCTCTGTGATTCAAACTAAAAGTTAGGACGAACAATCCAGGGGAAACGTACAACCTCTGTGATTCAAACTAAAAGTTAGGACGAACAATCCAGGGGAAACGTACAACCTCTGTGATTCAAACTAAAAGTTAGGACGAACGAGATGCTATGTGAGTCTAATGAAAAAGTTAGGGGGAAGTACAACCTCTGTGAGCATAGACAGTCGAGTGCAAAAGTCAGGGGGAACGTACAACCTCTGTGAGCATAGACAGACTAGTGCAAAAGTCAGGGGGAACATAC
>JASDQU010439221.1:53666-68738 GCA_032191745.1 Picea mariana
AACAAACGATATTCCTAATATTGCAAATGATATAAATGTATTGATCTAGTGCGTTGGCATGTGTAACATTATCCACCATGAAGAGAATTTTGAATTGTCTTGTAAAGAATCGAGTTGTAACTGAAGTCTGGTTCTATTTTAGAACTAAAGTGTAATGTTGAGTTGTAACTGAAGTCTTAAGTCTAGTTCTATTTTAGAACTAAAGTGTAATGTTGAGTTGCAACTAAAGTCTTAAGTCTAGGTCTATTTTAGAACTAAAGTGTAATGTTGAGTTGCAACTGAAGTCTTAAGTCTAGTTCTATTTTTGAACTAAAGCATACCAGTCTCAAGTCTAGTTCTATTTTCGAACTAAAGAGTAATGTTGAGTTGTAACTAAAGACTCAAGACTAGTTCTATTTTCAAACTAAAGTATATCATTCTCAAGTCTAGTTCTAAGTTCAAACTAAAGTATGAAGCTGAGTTATGATTAAAGCATGCAAACAGGTTACTATTTCGAGTCTCTCCTCTTCTCCTCTTCAGCCTATATAAGCAGAGGTCGACCCCTCTCTTCAACACAGTTTTTTGATATGTAGGTTAAGGGTGAAAGCAATAGAGGCACATATCAGTGATAAAGAGGCAGCATACCAAAGCAACATATCAGTGTTGTATATCAACAATAGAGGCAACATATCATAGGTGTATTTCAACAAGATCTTTTAGGTCTTTGTCAGGTTAGAGTCATCTTGGCAAGCTCTTTAAGAGAAGAACATTCATGGTGGATATTTGTAAGTGATCTTACATTATTAATGCAATAAAGGAATATCGTTTGCTGGGGTTTTTCTCCCTGTACAGGGTTTCCCCAAGGTATATGTGTTGTTGATGTACATGCTTACTCATCTACATAGTTATTGCTATTCGATTATGATTTGGTATTGTTGAAGTGTATTAAGATGGAATCAAAGTGTTGAAGAAAAAAAAAGAATTAATTTGCATAAGAAATCAAGCTCATAATTTAACACCTCTTACGGATCTCACAAAGAAAGGGGATTTTTGTTGGAAAAAAGAGGCCCAAAGGAAATTTAACATGTTCAACTATACTAGAGTTTCTTATGTAAGTAATAATGACATCTCTCATTGACATTTGAATGATTACCTTCGGGTTTGAGTCCCTCTTCTTCTAGTAAGTTGTAGATATTGGATGTATGGGTTTTGTCTCTATCCCATCCATAATTTTCCAAGCATTTAAACCTTCCATCAATGTTTGTAGATTGAATTTTCAATTTGCATAATTGGTTCCATTAAATATGCTCCCTTAGCTAATGTGTCTTTGAAAAAATTGACATCTCCAACACTAAACACTAAACAATAAACTGCTTTCCACCAACAAGTTGCCACAATTGATGTCTTGTCGCCTCGAGAATATATCGACAATTTCAAGTTTAAAAAATGCAATGGTTGTAACATTCAATGATAAAGGAATAACAACACCTCACAACCACATTTTATCCGTTTTCATGTTTTTATATCATGTCATTGTAAAAAAAGAAGGGAAAATATAAAAAGAAAGAACAATCAAACCTAAAAAAACAAATAAAATAATAAATCGATTCACTCTTATTTTTAAAAGCCATTTGTACATATGTAGATATATGTTCTTTCCACATTTCATGTAAATCCACAACACAATTCAACTATTACACTTCTAAATGATGACTTCACTATGCAGCCACCATACCTACACATGTACTCTCAATAATAATATGCATGCATGCTAAATCATGACTTCTAACTGCTACAATGTATGTTTCATCAATGCATAAGCGACTCTCCTAAATTCAACCAAACATAAGTGCTTCGTTACTATCACATAAACTTGCTCATTGTAAGGATACTCTCTCCCCCTCTTCAACATTATGTTAATAGTAAAAATAAGGGAATACAATCAATAACATCCACAAGCATGAACATTATGTTAATAGTAAAAATAAGGGAATACAATCAATAACATCCACAAGCATGACCACTCCTGGTTCCATGCATTTATTAAAGAATTGTTTTAAGGAGGTTGAGGGAACCAAACACTGGTACTTCAAACACTCCTATTGTGTGCATGTGCATTAGTCACTAGCCATTAATGGGATAAAATTACATATTTCTCATTGCTTTTTGGTAGTGCTAGCTTGAGGTAAGGTTTAAGGTTTCCAAACCAAACCATTTGGAAGAAATTTCTTATGCAAACCTTCCTATGCCTAAGTAAAAAAAGAAACTAAATGGCATTGATGTCAAACATTAATTCTAACAAGTTCATCTATGTCATTCAACCCTAAGTAGGTTTTCTAAGGTAGAAACCCAAGATTAATGACCAAGTCAAAGTCATGGGATTCCTTAATGTATGAAGGGATGAAGGAGTTCAAGCTATATATGAATACCATCTCTTAGGTTCTCCATGCAAGAACATTACTTGAGATGATTGTCCACATGTTTGAAGGGATTATGTGTTTTCACTAACTCCATTGCATAATATTCTTGCTAAGTCCAATTTAGTGTCTCATATTAGCATAAACCCTAATGACCATAGTGCATTTTCTTCAAGCCTTCAAACTTATCTATGTGAATCGTTCCTTCTCTGAGATAACATTTGAAGGAAAATTGTTTTTGAGGGGGGCATAAGTTTTGTTCCTCAATGTTTGTTAATAGGTTTCCTTGATGGATTAAGGGATGAATCAATTAAAGATGCAATGCACACTAATACCATCTCTCAAGTTCTCCAAGAAAGAAAGTTATGTGAAATCATTGAGCACACCTTGGAAGTATTTGTGTGCTTTTGCTAACTCATTACTACATAATTTTCTTTCCAAGTCTAAGCTTTAGTGTATCATTCTTAAAATTTGTAAGAGGGAGTCAAAGAAAACACAAGAAGCATGGACAAGATTTACCCTAGAAAATTTTAATCAAAAAACCAGATACAAAGATATATTGGTTTCCTTGGTCAATATTTTCAAGTTTGAAAACTAAAGGTTGTTTGGAGCCTTTTATAGGCTTCATTACATGAAATACGATGTTCTTATAATATGTGCCATAATAAACAAAGTGTTGTATCTTTTAACTAAGTCATGGTTAACTCTTTAATTCCGCTTTTTAAATTTTACTTTGAATAAAATCCTACACCCCTCTAAATTTATCTAGAAAACTTGAATTATTACACCATACCCCTAATTTTATCACCCGTAGTCTTTATCCAAATAACAGCCCACTTCATACCCCACTCCAAGTATTAACAACCTTTACAAGGAATCAAACAAATTGGGAGTACGCATGCAACAATATGCCCTTTACATAAATAAATTACCTAAACCATAAAGTGGACATTAGTAAATATGTTTAATAATGTACTGAGGCCAAATTCATTTAATAAATCCCGGTGGAAGGTGTAGGGGTGTGCTATTAATTATGTAAGATGGGCATGTTATTATTAAATATAGTCCACTACTCATCATAAGATTATTGAATCTTGAAGGTGTACGGGTGTGCTATTAATTATGTAAGATGGGCATGTTATTATTAAATATAGTCCACTACTCATCATAAGATTATTGAATCTTGTAATGAAGCCCCTCATAATGACAATAATGACATTGGAAAGTTCTCTGTAATAAGGTGGATTCTAATAGAATCTTCCTTTTATTCTTATCCCAATTGTTGCTCATGTGTCAATTAATATAGTTGACTGATGTACCATGATCCATTATAACCTATTAAACCCTACTAATATTCAAACTTCGTTATTTTAAAGGTACAAACACATTGAGATTTTCAATTAGAACTGTTTACTATCAACCTGGGGATGGAGGCTTAATACATTTAAATTATATATTATAATCGGAAGCCAAAGAGCCCAGCTTTGCCACCCTAAAAAATAAAATTATGTGCAACCTTCTCTCGTCTATCACTGTGTCTCCTCTTTTGTGCCATTTATATCCATCCCAAGCGTGAAATACGTTTGAGATCTCAGCTTTGCCACCTGAGAAAAATAAAACCAGTTGCAACTTTTCTCCTGTCTATAATTGAGTCTCCTGTTTTTGCCTTTTAGTGATTGGAAACATGCAATTCTACTTCTTGATCTTCGTCATTTAAGTTCACAAGCAGATGGCGTGCATGCTTGAGTAAAATGAATAATTCTCGATGAGAAAAATCACGTAACAGTGTATACTTTTAATCGTTTTCTCATTTTGGCCGAGCTACTAGAAGTCACTGAATGTGTTAAGCAAGTTGCAGATGTGTTTGTCGATGTACGTTACTTGCATATATATTCCACTTCTCAAGCGCTAACTTTCAAATTCTCCAGGTAAATCAACTGAAAAAAACGATAACACAGATATACGAAAAATTTCAGGTATAATCTCTTGTTTTCCTGCATAATGACTGGACTTGGCTCCAGAGTTCGTTCTATAAGTGATTTTTTGGAGTTGAAATGACATTAAGCGATTTTTTTGTTTGTTTTTCTGTGGTTTATTGTTACATATTTCTGAATCAATTCTACAATGAGTAGATAGCCATTAGAATATTTGTTAATCAATTTTACAATGAGTAGAAAGCTATTCGTAGAATCTGTTGTTGTGTTGATTGATAAATATAAAGCAGCATGGAATCATACCCAGATATATTAAGCACTGAAAGGGATGATAAGAGTATGAGGCGATTGTTTTATGATTCCTATCAACTATTGAGACACACCATGGAGGATTTAAATTTTTATATGCATGGTGTCCATTTTCCAATCTTCCACAAATGCTGCGTTTGTTAATCAAGTTGTACATTTCAGGAAATCATAAAGTCTCTGCAACCGGATGTTCGGCACCAGCTTTCCTTGCTACTACAGCCAATGCTTCAGGTGGAATATTATTCTCGATCAACTACTACTAATATGTTATCGTTTGTTGCAACTGATTCTTCTCTGTTTGTCCTGTATTCGCCATATACTCTCATGGTGGCAGCAGCTTTTAAGTAATGCAAGTCTGTTGTTGTAATTATTATCTGTCCTCACTATCTCTTCGATTTTGACTCCCTCTGTTTCAGGCCATAGGTATAGATACATGATTGGCGACGAAGAAGAAGAAACGAAAACGTGACGGAATGGTTTGTCTGAAGAACGGAATTAATGGAGACCATATGTGTCTGAATTGATTTGAATAATGCGTGATTATTGTGACATTTATTTCCACGCTTTCACCAAGTTGTAAATAGTTAATGGATTTATACGAGGTCAAACATTTCTAATTTAAATAATTTGTTGTCAAATATAGTATATATTTAACTTTACATTGATTAATTGAAAACTTATTTGATTAAAATATTTAAAATTTAAATAGATTTGGATGTCCGTCTAATTATACCTGGTTTATGTTGATACAGTTAAAATTTATTTTATCGTATTTAACCATTATCTTAATGCAATTAAAATTATAGGCACTTTTAATTATATTACATTGAAATGTTTTCGAATTGGGTGACAGATGGGGAAAGAAGGGACCTCAGAGCCCATGGGTTTCACGGGGTGACCTAATGCTAATCCCCCATGAGACACGCATTTCTACCCACACCATCCAGCATGAAGCAAATTAATATGGCATTAAGGGCGTTTACCCAAACCAAGCAGGTAGATTGGTACGATTTAACCCACGAGAGACTGGTTCTTCACTAGACCATTAAGTTGGTTAGTACTGGAATGGCGATGAAGCCGACGACCATTCCCAGTCACCACCCCATCAGTTATGGATATGTGGACGAAGGTCGGACACCCACCAATTTAAGGCATCTTAACGAAGTAGGTACGACTATTTGCGAAGAAGGCAAGATGAGGATTGTAAAGGGATGAAGGCGGCATTCTACTCTGGTGTTTTTTTCTCTCTGTGGTTTCAACATCCAACACAGTGAACAGACCGCTTGGGGCTTCATGAAGATTGGTGCAGGGCAAGATTACAGGTGTGGAATGATGGACATGACTCATGGAACAAGTAAAGGAAGATGTTGAGTACCAAAGTTTTGAATACGGAAATATCACAATAGATCCACATAGCAATATAGAAGAAACCACACTTTATTATAAGAAAACCCTTGAGGTAGGGCAACACCATACAATGGATCCTATTATGAAAGAGATTCTCCCATGTTCACTTGTCTATTTGAGGGGGCATCCTCATATTGAACTACATGCTCCAAATACAATACTTCTCTTCATGTCTCATTACATCGTTTGAACCCCTTTATATAGTGCTACCAACCACCTAAGAACATTCTAGAAGAGGAACCTTATAGAAGCGGAACCTTCTAAGAAGTCATCTTCATTTATTATATCTAACTACCCTAGTGGGTCTTATTTAATACTATAGTGGACCTAGTCCACCTTACATTGAATGGCTTCTACTATTATCACTATGGGCCCTCCGCCCCCCCAGTACCTCTCTAGCTACCTAACATTCCATCCCCCTTATGAAAACGTTGTCCTCAACGCTTGTTATGAGGGTGTACAACCATATGCCAGGGTCTCATGGTTAAATGTGGAACATGGCGTTGAAGTAGACTAGAGAACCAAGGTCCCATGGATAAATGAAAGCCATCATGATGAAGTAGTCCAACCGCCATTGTAAATCAGGGTCACATGTCCAAGTGCTCATGTGAACTCCATGCGGAAGATATCGGAACCCAATAACCAACTGTAAAGGATGCTCCAAAGATTGGCATTGGTCATGTGGATCTAAATGTAGAACCGGACAAAAAATCATCTACTAGGACTAGAGAATAAAAAAACTGAAGAAGAATATTCATAAAATGATCTTGTCCACTGTTCAGAATACATGAGGTAGAGGAGAGTCATCAAATAGAAGATGGAAGTGGTTTTCATCCCAAAAGTGACAACTATCCATATACCAATCATCACAAGCAGCTTCAAAATCATACCATGCATATAATTCTTGACTATATTCATCCATGATGCCATGCATCATATATCTCTTTTGCATTCCAAGGGTGATTGCTTGAATATTTTGAACACCGTATTGAAGACATGTCTCGAGAGATGTAAACTTATGTTGAAATTCCATGAGAAGTCTAATATCCATTGCAAACACCACATATAATGTACCAAAAGAAAGATATCAAAATTATATATCCAATGGCATTGATCTGGTAGCAATCTGAGCACCCTATGAAAAGTTATGAACCCTGCAGTCTCGTCGTCGTCTCGAAAACCCCCCCAAAAAGGTTGATTTTAAATCAACGATATATTCACTTCTAGTACTTTGATTTGAGTGATTGTTTTTTTGAAATCAACTATTTTTTAAAGAGGAACTCAGATATGTAATTTATTTGGGCAAATTCGGTCCCAGGTGCTACAGAAATCAAAAAAATCGTGCAGTCATCAGCAGAAAACCCTGAAAATTGCAGATTTTAGAATGTCGATAACTTCACTTCCCAGACTCTTTTTTAGATGATTTTTTTTTCAAATTGGTTGTTTTTTCTAGAGGAACTCATATATACAACCATTTTCTGAAAATTCTGCACAAAAAAATAATAAATTATGGAATGTCACAGCCCTTGTTTTTTTCTCCAAAAAATCTGCAAAAATAGAAAAAACAGACTGTCCACACTTCTTGCCAAGAAAAGTGCTCTCATACCAATTGTTAAGTACCAAATATCTGAATACACAAATATCATAATAGATCCATGGAGAAATATAGAAGAAACCACACTTTATTATAAGAAAACCCTTGAGGTAGGGCAACACCATACAATGGATCCTATTATGGAAGAGATCATCTCTTATTCACTTTCCTCTTCAAGGAGGCATCCTCCTATTGATCTACCGCTTACAATACAATACTTCTCTTCATGGCTCATTGCATTGCTTGAACCCTTTATATAGTGCTACCGACAACCTAAGGAGGAACCTTCTAGAAGCGGAAGCTTCTAAGAAGTCTTATTCATTTATTGTATCTAACTACCCTAGTGGGCCTTATTTAGTACAATAGTGTACCTAGTCCACCTTACATTGAATGGCCTCTACTATTATCACTATGGGTCCTCTAGGACCCCCACTACTTCTCTAGCTACCTAACAGAAGAAGCCATCATGCTCAACTTTCAATCTCCAAGGCTCATCATGAGGCGGTCACTGCTAAGAACTACTCTTCCCACACCATTCTAGAGGCATAGATGGTTATGGATAATATTGAAGTCGAGGTTCACCAGGAAAGGAGCAAGACTCTTGATGTTGAATTCAACATTGAGCTTGTGCCTTGGATCATGAACACAGGTTCCACTCGGGGAAAAGAAAAAAAATATTTCCACACCAGAGACCTGTCTTGGCACATTAAAACTCTTCTCAACAAAGCTATAACAGATCGAGTTGTTGGCCACAACAAACTTGCAATTGCAATATATTCAGTTGAAAAATAAGATGCTCAACAAGAAAATGGCAATCACGGCGGCCAAGACCGGAATCAACTTCAGCAATTTCAATGAGCTAACCCCTAGGTTCTTCACGACGTTGGTCCCTCCCCCTCTGAGTAGTTTTTTATGTTTTACTTATTTCATATTGATAGTTTGTATAGATATAGCAACCAGGCTAGATAGTAGACATGACTATAATCACCAGAGAGGATAAGTTTTTTGATAGGATCTGTATAAATGGAAATATTCTATTTTTTGATATATTCTAGGCCTGAAGAAGGAATTTTTCTATTGTTGGGTTTGGTTTCCCAAGCGACAAGCCAATGTAATTTTTTCCATCTTATATTAATATAAAATAGTTATCTTACAAAAAAAACTATATTACATTGAACATTAAAGTTATTACACTAATAATTATCATTATAGTTAGGTAAGATTCCAGTTGAATGGTTATTTCAATTTTTATTTTTTATTTTTTTAAATAAATTTTAATATTTTTAAATAAAAAATAAATTTCATTATCATTGTAAGTAATTTATAATCAAGAAATTATATATTTTATTATTTTACTTAATTTGCTTAGAGATTTTTTATTTTTAAATTTTTTTATTGATGATTATGTATCTTAATGGTTTGTAGTTTTCTATTTGTTTTGCAGTTACAATTGATTCTCTTTTCATTGAGGATCATGTATGTTAATGAGGTGTAATGTCCCATTTTTCTTGTAATTTTTTGGCTTAGTGAGTGAACTAATTGAAGAACGTCGGATTTTCTAATAATGTTAATTTTAATACATTTTCTAGCTTGGTTGAAGGGATTTTCTTTTCATTGAGGATCATGTATGTTAATGGGGTGTAAAAACCATTTTTCTTGTAGTTTATTGGCTTGGTGAATGAACTAATTGAAGAATGTCAATTTTTCTAATAATGCTAATTGTAATACATTTTGTAGATTAGTTGAAGGGGTTTTCTTTTCATTGAGGATCATGTATGTTAATGGGGTGTAATGTCCCATTTTTCTTGTAATTTTGTCTTCGTGAGTGAACTAATAGAAGAATGTTGGATTTCCTAATAATGATAATTGTAATACATTTTTTAGCTTAGTTGAAGGGATTGGTTCCCTTTCGGTCTAGTTGGTTTGTGAAGGGGCCACTTACTATCAGCTCTATTGACTAAGGAACATGTATGTTAATAGAAGAATGTTGGATGTTCTAATAACACAAATTGCAATACATTTTCTAGCTTAGTTGAAGAGATTGGTTCCCTTTCTTGGCCTAAGTTGATGGATAATTTGCTAAGTGACCACATATTACCAACTCTTCATTGATGATGTGTATGTTAACGAGGAACAATTTTTCCCCATTTTTTCTTTCAAATAATGGGGTACAATTTTTCCCCATTTTTTCTTCCAAATTTTTTCTTTAGTGAGCAAATTGATTAAAGAATGTTGAATTTTCTAATAATGCTAATTGTAAACATTTTCTAGTATAATTGAAGGGATTGGTTCCCTTTCTTTTCCCCATTTTTTCTTCCAAGAAATTGATTGAAGAATGTTAGATTTTCTAATAATTCTAATTGTAAACATTTTCTAGCATAGTTGAAGGGATTCGTTCCCTTTCTTGCTCATTGTCTAACTCGTATATTTACCTCATGGTTCTAGTAGAAAATATCTTTACATCAATTTCTACCTCTTCCCTTTCAACGAATGAGGTGGGATCCTTCATTGAAGCTCCACACACATATGCATATGGATCCATAGGCGGAACCATATAATGATGAGTCAATTCCCAGTGTTTCTACCATGTGGATTTATTATTTGATTACTCTTTAACTAAGAAGCCTTTCACCATGTACCCATGTTCAAAGAAAAAACTATAATCAAACACAACATTTTAACAGTCTATAAGTTGTCCAATTCTCACACTCTAACGTGATTTTATCCATCATAGATTTGTTTGTATGTACATAAATATAGATTTAGATAGTGGTGGTGGTATACATCCTTCTTGTTTCTAGGCCCAAGGTAATAATTTTTCTTACAATGCTACTATTGGCTAAAAGGGTATTCTAATTCCAATACTCCAAAAGGGCCTTGGCATTCTAAGGGGCCACCTACTACCAACTCTCTTCATTAAGGATCTAGTATGTTAATAGTGTGCAAGTTTTCCCCATTTTTGTTATAAATTTTTGGCCTAGTGAGAAAATTGATTGAAGAATGTTTGATTTTCTAATAATTCTAATTGCAATACATTTTCTATCTTGGTTGAAGGGATCGGTTCCCTTTCTTGATTTGAATTGTCTAGCTTGTATATTTGATTCATGCTTCTAGTAGAGAAATTAAGTGAATTTTGGATTTGATTCCTTATTGATATCTACATTAGTTTCAACGTCTACCTGAGTGTCTACCTCTTCCCTCTAAAAGGGTGGGACGGGATCCTTCATTGAAGCTCCAAACACCGTTACTTATGGATCCATAGGTGTGATAATATAGTGGTGGCTCAATTCCTAGTCTTTCTACTATGTGGATTTATTATTTGATTTTTCTTTAGCCTAGGAGACCTTTTACCATGTACCTGTGCTCAAAGAAAAACCTACAATGGAATGTGATATTTTTATAGTCTATAAATTGTGTCCAATTCTCACACCCCAACATGATTTGTGAGACCATTTTTTTAGATATGCACAAATATAGCTCATTAGATATTGATGGTTTAGACCTCCTTGTTTCTAGGCCCATGATACGAAATGGATCTTTATATAATAATTCATCTATCTTGGTACTTTATGGGTGGAAGAATTAGAGGAATTGGATTGCAAGGCCCATTTTAGTGGTAGGTCCCATTTTGGAGATTTAGGATTTGAAACCTTCCAGACCATTTTGAGGCATCAAATGACACTTTTTGGGGTCAAAAATTTTCAAGCATAGCTCCCATATCCTTGATGTTTTTTTGTATACCAAGACCTTTCCAACGGTGAGAAAATCACCTCATTTGGAGCTCATGTGAAAGTTAAGCCTCTCGCAAGTTGACCTACCTTGTTGATCCATGGTACTGAGTGGATGCCATGTTAGCCACCATTACTCACACGTGTGTATTTCAAGAAGATTCTAGAAGGTCCAAAACCTAACATTGATTGAGGATTGAGATATTCAAAAACCCTAATCCTAGACAACTATCAAATTATCTTAAATAATGGGCCACTAGGAGGAGAGGGGGTTCCATTATTTTAGAATTGTACTTGTTCCATAGTTGAATAGAGCATAGGAGTGGGATTTGAGATCATAATAAAGGAGGAAGAATATTTTGTAGCAACCATTTAGGCCATAGTGCCACAAGAAACTCCATAGTGAGTACCCCTTTCTTTGTACTTACATTCCATAACTGAATAAAAGAGAGCAGAGTATATGCCTTGGCATCTAGTTGGGTTTTCTCCCATTTTTGGTTTCCTAGGATACATCATGTGTTTATTTGTGTGGATGGTGTGTTCATGTTCTTGTTCTTTCATTTTCATATTTCAATTATTTTCATAAATTTGAGCAATAAGCTAGATATAATAAATCGTAGATCTAAGGAAATAAACCGGTGTAATAAAATATTTCAACATAATACAAGATCTATTGTGGTGAACTGTTCTAGTGGAATATCCATGGTAGTTTGCAGATCATATTGGTATCAGATTAGTTTTCTTTTGGGTATTTGTGGGAAGTTGCAAGATCTGGGAATTGGTTTAAGAAGGAAGTTGCAAGATCCAGGAATTGGTTTAAGGAAGTTGCAAAACCCTAGCCATGGAGAATGAGTCTAGTCATAACAACTTGGGGGATGTAGCAAAATATATATTTGTGATTCTAGAATAGAAAGTCACTAATATATTTTGCAACATGGCGCTCTTCATGGTGGATATGACAAACAATTTTGGACCTTCTGAGGAGGTTGATGGCTCTAACTCAGAAGTTGGATCAGATGAGAAATTGGGAGATATTTAAGACCTAGAAAAGGAGTTGAAAAAAGATCTTGAGAAAGAGCATATGAGTTCTAGTTCAATCACTCCTTCACAACCTCTGTTTAAAATGGAAGCAAAAGTGTAAATCAAGCCCTACCAAGGTGAGGTTGATGTTAATTTGAATCATTTGTTGCAATAGTTAGAACTGTATTTAAGTGTCCATAATATAGATGAAGAGGGAAAAATCATGTATTCAACTGAAACTTGAGGGCCATACCTAACCTAGTGGGAAAGCCACATGAAGACACTTAGGATGGAGTTTGATCCACTAGTAACTAAGTGGAAGGTGTTCAAAACCCTCATCAACTCCCAATTTTATCCTATTGGGTATGTAGAGTACCAGTGGATCTATTGGCATCACTCTAGGCAAAGGAAATAGTGGATTGTGAAAGAGTGCACTACCAAGTTTAGGAAGATGGAAATCATCTTGGATATCTCTCCCAAGAACCCATACATACTCCTCAAGTATTTGGGGGGTCTACATAACCATTTGTGAAATAAAGTGATGCTCTTCAAACCAAGGACCATTGATGAGGCCTATGTGAAAGAAAAATACCTAGAGAACATAGGCCATAAGAAATGACAATCGAGTGGTTCTAAATAGAAATTCCACCAAGAAAAAAGAAGTGGAAAGGAAAATGTAAAAATGGCATCTACTACACATTAATGCAAGGATATAAACAACCATTGCAACCATCATAATATCAATGGTCACACAGAAGATAAGTGTTGGGAGATACATCCAGAGATGAATCCAAAGAACCATGAGAAGGATGCCAGGAAGAAGAACATGTTAGGCATGGATTTGGGAAACTAGCTAGAGAGAAACTCATATGTGGATGAGAATTGTCTGCACTTCAATCTAGAAGGAGGTCAATCTAAGTAGCCCTCATCACAAGGAAGAGAAGGAGATGAAAAAACTATTCCATAATAAGATCTAGGACAAAAGGACCAATGTAGATGTTCTATTCAATTTCAATTCATAGACCAACCTTATAGCAGTTGATCTAGTCCTTAATATTTGGTTGGAAGTTCATGACAATCCTAGCCCATATTCATTGGGATGGTGAATAAGGATGTAGAACTCAAAGTCACCAAACAATGTAAGATCAAGTTTTCTACAAGTGCATATTTTATTGATGAAGTGGAGTTAGGTGTAGTACCCCTTGATGTGACTGGTGTAGTGTTTGAAATCCCCTACATGTATATGAAGGATGTGATATTCATGTAGAAAGAAAAATAGTTCTTCCCAATATATGATGGGAAGTATTGCATCATCAATGTAAGAAAATTAAATCCAAGATCTCTTCGGTAAGTGATAACCAAGACAAAAATTTGATTGGTTCTAGTAAGAAGTTTGTATTTATTTTCTTAATAGAGAATCAATTGGGTGATGAATTGGTAAGAGTAAAGACATTCATAGAGGGATGTACTAAAAACAAGAAACAATAGTTAGAGGAGTTGGTATAGGTGTAAATAGGAGTGTTCTATGATCTTAAAGGATTACCAACTAAGAGGGAAGTGGAGCACAAGATATAGTTGTTTCCTGACTCCCCATTACCAAATATTGGGTTGTATATACAGTCTATTCTTAAATCAAATGAAGTGAAGAAACAATTGTAGCAATTTCTAGAGTAGGGAGTAATTCAAACAAGCACCTCACCTTCTGGGTCACCTATCATCATAGTACCCATGAAGGATGGGACTTGGTAAATGTGTATCAACCATAGCGACCTAAAAAAGATCAAATTCATGAATTGATACTCTCTACCTAGGATTGATTATTCTCTATATCGGTTGTTCATGCCAAGTGTTTCACTAAGTTGGATCTCAAATAAAGTGATAGGTGATAGTCTATTCAGAAAGAAAATGAAGTGAAGAAACAATTGCAGTAGTTGTTGGAGGGATTAATTAAAATAAGCACCTCACCTTGCAGGTCACAAATATTTGAACAAGATCACACTCAATAATCAGTGCCCTTTACCTAGGATTAATGATTTGTTATATTAGTTGTAGCATGTTAAGTGCTTCACCAAGTTAGATATCAAATCGAGATACCCCTAGGTACATGTTTAATAAGAACACGCCTGAAAGACCACCTTCAAGACAAGGCAAGGTCTATATGAATGGTTGGTCATGCATTTTGGTTTATGTAATGCACTAAATACATTTATGTGATTGATGAATGATGTATCGTGCTCCAATTTATATTCATTTTTAATAGTTTATTTGGATGACATATTGGTTTATAGCTCTACCTAGGAAGAGAACATCTCACATCTCATGCAAGTGTTAGAGACTCTAAAAAAACATCAATTGTCAACTAACCTTAATAAATGGGAGTTTGCTCAGAAGTCATTGGTGTATTTGGGGTACATGATTGGTGGAGGGGATGTTAAACCCTAATATTGGCTCATTACCACTTAATTGGGGCATATTAGATTAGTAATGTTATTTTATTTATGTCGTCTTTAGGCCATTAGTTGTAATTTAGATTAGTAATGTTATTTTATTTATGTCGGCTTTAGGCCATTAAAACTCCTAGTCTCCTATATATACCAAGGAGACATTTTCATTTTGAATCATCTTGGACTTGAACATTTAAGTGGGGTAAAAGGAGGTTGCCCCCTCGAAGAGGCTTATTATCT
>JASDQU010439221.1:84046-100880 GCA_032191745.1 Picea mariana
ATAATAGGATTTCCTACAATCGACGCACCATCGGAAGACTTCCTAGAAAAAAAAGCACGGGAGAAAGAACTGGAGGAACAAGTGAAGGCGCAGTTCGACACGACCATGAGGAATAGAGGCCTCATCATCAAATAAATCAACAACGATGCCACAAGATTCACCAGTAAGCTAATGGTGTGTAAGTTGCTGAGAAAATGTCGCAGAGAGGAAGCACCAACAGGAGTGCTCAAAGTAGAAACGTAGTGTGCGAAGGGGATGAAGTTCAACTAGGTGTTGTACTTGTTGAACCAGTTCCTACTTGACTGTCGCGACGTGCAGGACAGTGGAACTGAGTTCTATTACTTTTGGCTGCTAATATTAATAGCTCTGGCAGGGTGGTGGGATCCCAAGTTCTCCATATTATTAGACAATGTGGACAAATGCTACGCGGCCAGGTATGAGTCTCTCTGGCAGGTGAAGGATAATAAGATACAACAAGCAAATGACACTGTGTTTTCCATGATGCTAGAAGAAATCTAACAACACACATCAAACGTATGGAACATACCTATGGAGGTTGTGCAGGAAACAAATGGGATAGCTAAGTTTAAGGCATCCCGACATCACCTATGGATCCAAGCCATGAGGGATCCTAACAAGGCATGGTTGAAGATGCAATATTGTGTCACTAGAGAAGAGGTGGAGTGGAGTATCAAGGAATAACCCACACAGTGGCAGTCACTTGCAACAAAACCAACCATGAGGACATGCATGACACAATCCTCCAAGCCCAAGCAAAAGGTCGATGCAGGGTCATCATCAAGGACAGGTAGCCCGATGGATAACACTTGAACAACTACAATGAGAAACCTACCAAGTGGGAGCAGCGCAATACCAAAAACACCGAGGAGAACGATCAAAACAACAAGATTATGAATTCGGGCACAGACGTGGCCAAAGAAAAACACACAGACTCAAGAGGAAGGACGCAAAGAAACAACGATAGAGGCACAACCATCGCAAATGACAAGGAAGCCCACGCAAGGAACATATCCGCGCAAGAAGAGGAAGTACAAAATAAAGGACCTCGACATCACCCTCACATGGGATGATGCAGATCTCATTGCAGATAAGGTCCAATATAGGAGTGAGGAAGTGGTCAGAACAATAGAGGCACAGAGGGAGAAGATCATGGCTAAACTACTGGAGGTTCACTCAAACATCCAACATTTACGGAACCGGGTTGAGTCACATGCCACTGCATGACCATAGGAGGAGAAACAGAGGCCATATGTGTAGAGAGAAGGCAAGGAGACCATGTAATTTTTCGTCCAGGGTAGGGAGACATTCATGATAATGCATCAAATGATCAACTTCGACCAGGAGACAACACAGAAACCCCTAGAAGAGGTGGAACACGTAGAGTTGGTGATGGTGTGGATCCCTAAAAAGGCCTTATATGGGATACAAGCTAGCATCATGAAGGAAGTACACTCTAGGGCTCGTGCAAATGCCACAAATCTAGAGGTGGGAAGAGGGGTCACAAAAATTCTCCAGATCACATGCAACCAGTTGACTGCCGAAAAGGCAGAGGAGAAAGAATGCGCAGATAGACTAGAGTAGGGATTGACAACAACATACAACCAAATCCCCAACAACGCGTAGCCAGTAGAGAGAAGCACAGAGGAGAAGGTCAAACTCATCGTGCATAAAATTGGCCAGTATAGACAAGAGATTGAGGAGCTTAAGGAGAATCTTAATCCCACGACCCTGCGTGAGGTCCGAGAGTAGAGGAAAGAAAAAGTTGCACTCCAACTAGTAGAGATGGAGAAACAAGTCAACATAGTAGCATGATTGTTTGATAAAGAAACATAGACTTGGATAACACTGGAGGAGGATGAGAAGGTCCAACAGTGGGATCGAGAGGAAGAAATAATAAGCATATAAATCGAGAACCTCAAGCAGAGGAAAACGACAATGAGCATCATGGAGCGTCTGAAAGGGACGTAGGATATGAAGAAGTTGCAGGCAGAGTTAAAAGCTGCGTAGAAGCGGGAAAGACAGACCCATATGGAACATCTCCAAGAGCAAGCAACGAAGATGATCGAGCAATTGGAGGAGGAAAAGAAGAACATGGTGCAAGAACAAACAATGTGCATTAATGATACAAGAGGAGGTCACAACGCAAGCACTAGAGGCGCTAACAGAAAAAACCGCGCAGGTCCAAGCAAGAGGAGGGGAAATTTTAGACAAGTTTCACAACCTAGCAGAGGTTGTCCAGGGAACGCGCAATGCCTAGATGGCTCGGGAGGAGCCACATGTCAGTGTTGGGGGCCTGTTGGGCGTAGGCCTATTTTGAGAAGATGTTATTTTTGGACGAAAAACCCATAATTATAAAAGTACAGATGGAAGGAAAAGAAACACGTGCGAGGGAATGCCGCATGTAAAGGAGGGAAGAATGCAAGGCGCACATGTAAGAAAACCTAACCACATTAGGGTTAGGTTTTTTGTAAGAGAATGTAACAATTGTTGAGCTAAGAATTAGTATATATAAGTACCTAGGAGGTCTAGGGAGAGAGTGCTAATTTTGGTAATGTTCGATGAAGGAAACTACTATAATATCTGTTACCATTTTTGTAAGTTGTTGAGTTGTAGGAGAGTCAAGAAACTATATCCCGAGGGTTAGATCGCAGGTTGAGGAGCCTGGTGTGATCTAGTCAGCCTCACAAGGATCGTGGAACCTATTTGTGATTGTATGATCCTAAACTGTAGTGCGCTTGGTGCCATATATTACATAAACATAATAAAAGAGCCTAAGAGTCAGATCTTTTTGGACGTGGTATCCCAGGAGGGGGTGAACCACGGTAATATTTGTTTTATGTGATTTGATTGATTGCATGTTTCCCTTATGTAAGTAGTTAGACTATGAATGGATGAATGAATAATTCTATGAGATCTATTATATGTTAGATCTATTAGGATGCATGCATAGACTTAACAGGTGAATGAATAGTAAGAAGAATAGAAAGAAAAACTAGATCAAGGCTTAAGAAGATGAATTGCAATCCCAGATCCCCACTCTTTCTTAGACTACAAGCATCTGAGCATTGCAGCCACCAATAGAACTATCTCAGGTGGGACTGCGCAGTACACTATGTGTGTTGTGTTGCCTTCTGGTTTACCATGAGGGTCGATAGTTTCAGAGGGCTTTGTTGGAAGCTTTTCAGATCTAAACCTGGGTCAGCCCAAGAAGTGGCTAGAGAAGGAATAACAACCAATAATATGATCGTTAAGGAAATGATAGAACTAACTGTTATGAAAAAAAAGAAGGTAAAAGTATATAATAAAGGATTAAATTTTAAAGCTAAGAGAATAATTAATCAATAATAATTATTAAATAATAATATAGTTAATAATAATATAGTTAATAATAATAAATTAATTGAAATTAGTTAGGGGGTAGGAATTGAGATATAATTGAAAAAGAGGGTTATTAATGTATAAAAAATCAAATTATAAATTATGAGGATATATATATATATATATATTTAAGCAAACCAGGAAAAGATTATATTAATCAAAAAAAATGTGGCAGAACCTAGAGGAGGGTAGTTACAAAATCCATAAAAGTTCCAAGAGTAAGAAGATTTCTACTAACTCCTCTACCATCAAATTTCTTGTTATAGCTTCTAGCTTCATACTAGTTTTTCCTATCATACATGCTAGGGCGCTATAAATTCGATAGAAAATGCCATTACAAAAAACACAAAAAAAATTGCATGCGAAAAAACTAACACGAAGAATGGGCCTTGTTCCTATTTACCTCCATTTCTCCTATCGTAGGGGGTTTGTTCAAATTAGGAATGCCTACAGGCTGCACCGATGAGGGCTTAAGAATGGACTTGGTCGTGAATGCCCAGACTACAACTACAACATCTAGTATTGTACCGAGAATGCGAAAGGAAATCTCCTCCCACCTGATATAACATGTGCCTGTGTTGAGATCCCTCGTGCCAGATGTATAACCTTATTTCTATGTGTCCTCTCTGAGTATGCTGAGTGACGGGGGGAAGCAAAAGGGCAGGACAAGAATTATATTAAGGATTGAGTGCTCCTGACCGCACCTTGAAATGCCCTCCATGTGACCGTAGCTTGTATTCATTGGCTATGGGATTGGGTGAAACTCAACTTGTCCATTAATCCATTGGGTGTTTATAGTGATGGTGCCTAAAATTTGGTTTCTTTTTAAGCACATTTGTTGACCTCTCCACCACTTAGTATGTAGCTAATGGCATCCTCATTATTGCAATAGATGTCTAATGTAAACAAAACATATTTAATTAATACTTAAATGTAAAGTCTCTCAACAATCCACCCATTTTGAATGGTTATACTCAAGTTCATGATAAAGATAATGCATAGTTTTTTTTTTATTTCACGTAGATGGTTGTAAATGATTTTGTTTAGGGTAAAACATCTATTTTAAGGTCGATGAAATTTTCTAACTTGTATGTTCTTGGCTAAGTTGAAATATGAACTTACAAAAATTGGACCTTGTCAACATAACCAAACCTAAATTTGGGATTACAATAGTGAGAATTGTGATTTTTTCCCTTCAACTTTTTGCATCATTAAATCCTCACTCTATTCTCTACATTGATCGTTCCACTTTTCTCAATTCTATGCATCTTTATTTATCATGCACTCTTTCACTTTCATCTTAGTGTTTCTAGCAACATAAACATTAGTGTGTCAATACTTTTTGCGTTAAACATTTTGAGATTGCATTGTAGCACTCTTTCCTTATTCCTCATTCTAAGCCCAATATCAATGAGATATATCTTCCATTACATCCTTAATGCTTGAAGCAAAATTTTTGATACTTGAGTGGGATTCTTAAGTAAGTGGAAAAGGTAACATGATTTTTTATGTCATCAGATCTGTGATTTAGTATTATGCTTTAACATCCACTGAACACACATTTTTGCATGGTTTGAGTGATAAAGTGAACAATTGATAAAGAATAACATACTCAGTGGTGTCGATGACTAATTTCCTTTAGCTCTATGTATGTATGGATTTTAGGAAGCTCCAATCATAGATATATTAGCCTAAATAATAATCCATAAATGCAATCATGTTAGATTTACATGTTCCTAGAGGCCTATAAAGCAGGTAGGCTCTCTTCCCAAATCTTATAATTTTTTGATAATTATCACCCTTCAGCTAAAACTTCAAGGCTATTTCTATTTCTTCTTTCTACTAAGATCTATAACAAACATACCAAATGTGATTAGGAGTTTAAGGAACACTAACTCCCATGTTTAAGTATGATTATGATATGCTCAATATATGAATCCATATTTAGTACTCTTGCATCTTATAGATACACATAAATATATCCTCTTATATATGTGTTCCACAAAATTGTTTGATTCTAGCATTGTGTTTGAAGCTCTTTATTTATCATTTTTAATATTTTAACATTCCTTTGAGTAACAAACCATAAGGGTATGGTGAAGTCATAAGGGTATGGTGAAGTGATTGGGTTTGTATTAATGCAAAAACTTGAATATTGACATGAACCCTGGGTCCAAACTCCATGAATATGTGCTCAAGTATTTTTTTTAAAAAGGAAAAATTCATCGGCAATATTTTAACTGTGTAAAGAATTGGAAGAACAATATTTTCTTTAAATTTATTTTATGATCTACCTAGTTTATTGCTATCAAATGGAGTACAAGTGCATTAAATCTAAAATTTAGACAATGATGAAATTAGATTTTTCAAAATGAGGAAGTAAAAAATTACTTAATTCAGTGCTAGTAATGTGTATATTAAACCATCTTTGTTACACACGGCAATAGAGATTCCATTAAAGCATGAATTTGTTTACATATTTTTTAATATTATTTTTATATTTCCATATTAAAAGTTAAATTCATCCAAGGTTGCTTCATAAATAATAGTTTTGTGGCAAGTTTTTTTTACCAATACATAACTTTTGATTTGATTTCAAAATAACTATTTATTATAAACAATTTATACATAAATTATATATTGAATCATAAAAATGCTATATTATTAATGGGAGTATATTTTCCATTTAATAAGAATTTATATTATTAATCCTTATAAAATAGGAGTATATTTGTATTTTAATAATCAAACTTAATTGACTCTATATTAGTTAAGGTTGCATTATTTCAATATTTACAAATACAAAATTTTGTAAAGTAATCCAAACATATTATATTAAATATAATAATTTGAAAATTATTATTATATATAGGTGGAGACATAAAATAGGGCATATTGGTATGAGCCTATATGGTCGTCGTCAAGTTGTGCATCCTATTTTGTATTAATTTTTTACTATGCTACATTTTGTGTCTCTCCTTATTTATTTATTTTATCTATAATAATAATTAATAATTAATTTTAAATTTATAATAATTATATATTAATTAAATATTAAATTAAGGTTATGATTATTAAATTTGATAAGATTTTTTTATGATACTTTTATATATGATAATAATAATTTGGAGAAAGTGACTTCATACAAATATCTTGGAATTGATATTCACCATAAACTCAATTGGAATTATAGCATTGAGAAAAGGATTATTGGGGGATGGAAAGCTTATTATGGGCTTGAAAACAATTGTAAATCAGCTGATCTTTGGAGTTGGGATAAGAAGAAACTCCTCTTTGAGACTCTTGTTACACCTGTTATTCTTTATGGATGTGAAGTCTGGGGTTGTATTATCTCTCGTGTATCCTGGAGAAAGATAGAGCAAACACAAAATAATTTTATAACCTATAATCTCAAAATGAAAGGAAATACGCCCTATCCCATCCTCCTCTTAGAAACAAGTCTCTCCCCCATTGAGAGCATGACTATGACTAGATACCTAATGTATAAGAAAAAGTTAAACAACATGAAAGACAAGAGGCTTCCTAAAATTGCTTCAAAATCGAGTCATAACCACCATCGACTCAAGCGAGGATGGCATAAAGATGCCCGATCTTGGCTAAACTATTGGGGAATCATAGAAGACACAATTTTGCAGAATAAAGATACCATTAAAAAAACGTCAAATCAAAATTTAAGGAGAAAATGTGGTGTGATAAAGAGTTAGAGGAAAAAAAAAGGGTATTCTAAGGATGTAATCAACCCTAATCTAGAACAAAATTATTTATCTGTTTTGCCAAGTGTAAAGAAAAAAATAAGCATTGCTAAGATAAGAACAAATTCTCATGAGCTCCATAGTGAAATTGGGCGTTGGTCAATTCCTAAAATGCCATGAGATGAAAGAGTGTGTCACCTTTGTGACACTAAAAAGGTTGAAGATGAAAAGCACTTTCTCTTAGATTGTCCAGCTTATACCCATATTAGATCTCATTTTCAAAATATTTGTCACACTACCAACCTTCCTAACTTCTTAACTCAACAAAAGTATGGTGATCTTGGAAAGCTTTTCTTAATGCTTTTCGAGCATAGAAACAAAATTCTAAAGAATCGCAAGTAATCACTTACCCTCTTAAGGTCTGATAGACCAATTCGATCTTAGTGGACATTAATCATCATCATCATTATCATTAATTGTTTTTCAATTTTATCATTTATTTTATCTATAATTTATAATAATAATTAATAATTAATTTTAAATTTATAATAATTATATATTAATTATATTAATTGTTTTTCAATTTTATTGCTCTTAATAAAATAAGTCATTATTTCACCGTCGCTAGTGGTAAGAGGTGGCATTGATGACATAATTTTATCTTATTAGTCCCTGCCATGGGACTATAGTAATGAGTTTTCTTTTGATGTGACATTAATTTGCTTTTTACCATAACTTTTTGTATGCAATGTAATGTTTAACATAGGAAAACAAATATATATTTTTGGATATAATAAAAATATTTGTGTTTCTTATTTCTAATTGGTTGACAGAAATGAAGTGTTATTGCTCCCTTTACGTCTTTCAATATGTAGAATTAATTACATAATCAATGAATTTCACCAATCACCACATCTAAATATAAAAAGTTGTACTATGTATTTATTATTATGCATTATTATATTTATTATGTAATATATTATTTAGATTATATTTATTATGTAATATAATAAATATTATATAAAAATATATATTATTAAATTTGAAAGGTTTATTTTCAAAATACAAAAATTGAATATTTTTAAAATGCAATTTGCATTTGACTAGCTTAACTTAATTGGAAGGAAATTTAGGTTAATTCCAAAACTATACAACATCTACATTAAAGTAAAAATACGACATATGACAAATCTATAAACTAAGTGTCATGGAGCAACACATCTTCCTCCATTCCTTGTGAGTCAAGGTCAAATTCTTTGAATACCAATCTTTCTGATGATATAGTTATTAGTGTTAATTTTTTTCATTTAAAATCTTCACAAATTGATTTTTTTTAAGACTATGAAACTAACCCCTAGTTAACATATTGTTCATGTTTCACAGTAATCATCATCATCAATAATTATAGGGTGTCAGTTATCATCTCCATTCCAAATCTACTTGACAGAGACTAAACTGCTATGCAACCCTTGTTAATATTCTTTTTGATAACATAAAAAAATATTTTGTCAAAATTATTTTGACAATTAAATTGGAAAATTGCAATTTGAGTTGTTGATTCTTCCTACTCTTGAATTTTTTTTAAGGAGTCAAAACATCTACTACTTTAATGCATGTTTCGAAGAGGATAATATATATTCAATTTTAAAAGTGGTTGAACTCATACGAATATATAAAATGTTGTACAATTATTGTTTTTTTAAGAGTCAAAATATCTACTACTTTAATGCATGTTTCGAAGATGGATAATATATATTCAATTCTAAAAGTGGGAGAACTCATACGAATATATAAAATGTTATACAAGAATTCATATGACCGAAATTGTCAATAGGTTCTCCAAGAACATTGAAAAAGTGTTCGAATAGAACACTCGATATGTTTTGTATGCTTGTTATAAGCCCTTAAATCAAGCCATGAATGATATATACATTAGCCCATTTCAAAATTTTATTTGATATGTTGTTATAGGCATTGTCTTACTTACAGAACGAAGGCCAATTTTGCAAGGGATATCTTGAGAACGACTTCCTTGGAGGAAAATCATCCCACTATGTCCTGAACACCACACCCAAACGGAATGGAATGGAGGATAAAAGATAACAAACTAAATTTACCTATCCTATGAGATAGATAAGGATGTCCAACTTATGTCAAAAAAAAAATGTAAAGCTAATCACAAGGTACAATTAGATGCATAGAATAGTAAAGTTAGATATCCCAAAAGGGAGAAAGGAATAAATTGTGATGAAATTAAATGCAATGATAATTTCATCAATTACTTTTCATAAGAGTATTATGTATGTAAAGGGATATACAAAATAGATGTATAATTTAATTTTGTAAGTGCATCCATGGTAAGAGATTTTATTTCTTTTGCATGATGTGTAGCACATTAACACTCCAAGCAGGAACAAGGAGATGAATGAAATTTACGAAACTCCCCTCCACAAGCTATATGTTAACCTTGATTTTGGGAGCTTATTTACATTCTACATTTAGTAGGGACTAGCCACTTTGTGGCATATTTTCTTCGTGTTATTATATTGATAAAGACAAAAATGAACTTATTTTTAAATTTAATTGAATTTTGAGTTGCATAATTTTTTATTTGGGCATTTTTTAATTGGGGGTCTTTGAGCCTCACACATAGTAATAGAAACATTGTAACAAAGTTGTGGTATTGTATTTATGGTTTTTAGCCATTGATTTTAACAACATTGTTTCCCAATTTGAGTTCGATTTGTTTGCTTAAATATGCTATTATATCATTGATTTTAATACAACTTATCATATTGTTTGTGTCATTTGGATTATTTTGAATCTCTCAAATTATTTTTGATATATTTATATTTTACAAACTAAGAATATTAAGCATTTGTGGTAGATCCTATTATAAAATGGCATATTCCCATTGGATTTTAGTTACACTATGGAATTTAACAATTGTGCAAGGAATACTAGGTAACCATTATGCTTGGCCCTTCCATGTGAATGTGTAATACTAAATTATAATAATGAATATAAAAGGTGCTAAGAAATAATTATACAAATGCTATTAAATTTAATTCACACCTTCTTATTTTATTCATGCATAAAGAACATAATTGAGTTTTGAGAATGAACATTGACGAGGAGGATATAAGGCAATTTCCTTTTTATGGCAATGCAATTGTGCAAGGAATACTAGGTAACCATTATGCTTGGCCTTTCCATGTGAATGTGTAATACTAAATTATAATAACGAATATAAAAGGTGCTAAGAAATAATTATACAAATGCTATTAAATTTAATTCACACCTTCTTATTTTATTCATGCATAAAGAACATAATTGAGTTTTGAGAATGAACATTGACTAGGAGGATATAAGGCAATTTCCTTTTTATGGCAATGCTTACTTCTTTATGTGAACTAACTAAAGAACCCAAAGCATACCATTTGCACATCAAACTATAAATATAGTCATTTTCATTTAGTGATAAAATGACCATATACAAATTAAGAAGTCTTATATGATGTCAAGTTAAGTATTGTCCCAAAGTTGGACCATTATTTGAGGTCAACTATGAAGTAGATGAAGGGTTCACTAAACTATTTATGGAGATACAAAATGATGCACGCGTAATGATATATATGAAGTCTTTGACTACAAATATGGTAGGTATAAAAATGATGCACATGTAATGATATATATGAAGTCTCTGACTACACATAAGGTAGGTATACAAAATATTTGTAATATTAAATAAACAACTTACAATATGCATGAGTGCACCTTCAAAGGTTGGGTAATGGCTCTCACAGACTATAAAAATAAGCATACATGGGAGGAAGAGAGAGAAAGATCCATTTAGTGCATAAAAGTCTTAAATTGTGTCATCAACAAACCCAATAGCTATAATAAGATAAATGAAAGAAGTAAAGAAAGAACAAAGAGAGAAAATTTTCACAACTTGATGATATACAAAATTTTGAAGAATCCTATAGGCTTGGGTAGAAGACATAGAAAGCTTCAATTATTTTGTTTAAGTTCTGATCTATGCTATATATGAAACTAATAGGAACAATAAGCTAAAGGAAGAAAAAAAGAAAGAATGAAGAAAGAAAAATACGCGCAACTTTAAGACTTACAACATTTTGAAGAACCTTGTAATCGAATGTCTTTAGGGCCCACATTGATCTCTCCCCTTACCTTAATCTCATACCCTTCTTCCTCCATCCCATGTGGGACGATGGAGTGTTCATCCATGTCAACATTATGCTCAACATTACCATTGATAGAGTCAATAAGCCAATTCCTAATATACTCTTTTTAAAATCACTTCAAACTCTTGAAACCAATAGCTAAATTTCTCCTTATCTCCATTACTTTAATATCAAGGGCTTCCTTGCTCAATAATATACAATCAACAACAAGTGAAGGACCCTCCAAGTTCCTTGTCATGTTAGAAATTTTAAAATATATTTTGAAATTTCTATTGTTATGTTTCCATGTTTCCCTATAATCTCTTTATTCATTTTGATCTTGTAGTCCCAACATCTTCTTATTTCTATCAGTCTCATATCAAAGGGTAAGTTATATTTTAATCTAACTAAGGGGTTAGGGTTTTCATGTTGTTAATAAACAACTAGACATAGTCAGTAATAAATTTATCATCCTTCTCCACATCAATGATCGATTATTGTCTTAAGGTGGAAACTTCTTATTTCTATCAGTCTCATATCAAAGGGTAAGTTATATTTTAATCTAATTAAGGGGTTAGGGTTTTCATGTTGTTAATAAACAACTAGACATAGTTAGTAATAAATTTATCATCCTTCTCCACATCAATGATCAATTATTGTCTTAAGGTGGAAATTATTTGATGTAATGCATATTCACTTTTAATGAGAATCAAATATTAGAAAGAAAATTCAGCCCATCCTATATATTTTCAACCTCAAGTTTCCTTACTTTTAGGACTAATTATTTCATGAAATGGATCTTGGCTTCCCTCTCAAGTGTCTCTTCATGAACATCATTTATGGACCAAATGGAGAGTAGATTATCATGTAGAGGGTAAGGGCTTAGAAAACTCTCTAAGTCAACCAATCTATCTTGCAAAATCATTATTAGTCTTTAACGTTTTTTCATAGTATGTGCCTGCAAATCACCAATAGCCTTGTGAATCTTGACTTCCATATATGTATTCGCATTGCTCGAACCAATTTGATCATTTACCTCCTCTAGAATATTTTTTTTTTGTTTACCTTTTCCCTTGAAACCAACAATTTATTCCCTTTCTTGTCGTATCTATCGTAATAGAGAGTGATTGAATCATCTAGAAATATTTGAAGACTTGAATTTTCTACAATACTACTCTCTTCTTGGTCTTCCTCACATAGGGAATAAAAAAACCATGGATTCATTTGAGCACTATCAATATTTCGCTAACCCTCATCTAAGATCATAGCCTCTTTGTTTTTATTCACATCATTAGTAGGTGGTTTTCCACTCTTACCTGTAGCAAATTTCTTGTTTTTTTATAGAGAGCCTTATGGAATGCTCATTCACCCTCTTGGGTTTCTTTATATTTTCACCACTTCCTCCATTACTAGAACTACTATGATTATTTCTTGGATTACCCTTGGTTTGTGAAAGGGGGATGAACCCATATTCCATTAAATTTGGATTAATTACATAAAATCTAGACTAAAAGACTAAATTTTGATTATGAAAGTGTCAATATCACCCTTTCTAAAGTGCAAAATTGGATTTTAAAAGTGATAATATTGATTTTAAAGAGTGTGATTTCCGATTCCAAAAGTGAAAATTTCGAACCAAAAATGTGAATTTTGAAATACAAAAGTGTCAATTTAGATTCCAAATGTTTGAATTTCAATTCCAAAAGTTTCAATATCTAATTGCTATAATGTTTATTTAGATTTCAATATTTTGAATTTTTTCTTTATGTGTATATAATATCTAAATCCAAGATTAATGCACGATCATTGACATTTTATTTTTGTATGTGCATGTGTACTATCACTATGACACTCATTGCTAAATATATCACGATTGAAGAGACACAATAAAATAAAAACAAGTGACAACAATCATTGTATTCTAGAGTTGTACCTTTTAATAAATATTCAAGGAAACATTAATCAAATAAAGTCTCATTCATCAACATAACTCCCACTCTCAACATTCTGCTCCATTTATTCTTATTGTGCTTCAATGGTTGTAAGTCCCTTCTGAGTTTTTTTATTTTCTTTCCTATCCATCCTACCCTTGGTGACCATGCCCATATAGTACATCTAACAACAATTTGTAATGTAGTGATTATGGGTTGTCTAAACTACTAGAAACTACTCTACTTCGGCTAGATCAATGGTGGCTCTAAGCTAGTTCATTATTGAAATAAAACTATTACACCTAGAAAATAAGATGTTCTTCATGATTGTAACATATATAAACTATTTTTCTCATTACTTTGTTGAAATTGTGACATCGGAAAAAGACCAATATGTTAGATGTCCTCATTAGACATATTGAGGAGTGAACCTTAAGACATATTAGATGTAAATAATTTGAGAGGTGTTCTTGTTCCATTTTTGACATATTCAATGTGTTATATGTGGAGCCTTATCTAATTTTTTCTCTGCAATCTTCTTAACACTGACAACTATTGCAATAATATTTGATCTAGATTTTTGCAATCCATTATTTCCATTCATGATCTTCAAATCACCATTTATAAACATATTCTTATAATGGTAGAAAGAGATTATTTTTATTCCATAACATGTAAACCATGTTTGACAGAAATCTACTGAGTCAAATTTCATTGTAAGCAGACTCGTTCTTTTATTTGTTTTCCCTTTTCTAGTGATAGGGGCATTTGATGCAAAAGAATTTAATACAAAGTGTTTTTTTTTTTTAATTATTCTCCATGAGTTTGACTTTCTTATTACCCTCAACCATTGACTGAAATGGAATTTCAGAAATACAAATTTCTTACAACAAACTACAATGTCCATTTTTGCATAGAAAGCACTTTCATCCAATGTTTCTATAGATGTTGTGCTCGACTCTTTTTAGAAGATATATTTATAAATTTGCATTTTATAGGATTGTATGGCATTTTGTCACAACTATTATATCCACATATCTACATTATTCATTGGTGGATACACCATCTACAAATGACATGCTTCAAATACTTCTGAAAAGTTAACACTAGGTTCGTTTTCATTTTTTTAATATCACATTTAAAGGGGCATAATTAAGGTCAATCAAGTAGTGTTCAAGCCATCTTTGGAGATAACATTCTCATTAGAAAAATTCTCACAATGGTCAAGGAATTTCTGGATTACAATTCCAAATTCATTACCATCTCGTGGTGCAAAGTACACCACCTCTTCTTCCAGAATATTTGAAATTATTTCCCTAGAAACACAATCTGGTTGTGAAGAGCACTAATGGTCTAGATTCAAATTTTCTCCCATGAACTTAATGTTGTAATTTTTTTTCATTCATATCATTGAACCCTCAAACTGCTTAATGATTTCAACATTTAAAAATAAATTTGTATTGAAATCCATCAACTTTATAATTGGCCAAGATATACGGCTACCAAATTATAACTTTGATGAGAAAATGTCACAGGGAAACACTAATACGTTCACTGACACACCAAATGAGAAAAGATACCAAAATATTCCCTTCAATATAAACATTTTTCGTTGCACTTGTCACAATACCTATGACGATGCATTCTCCTTCTATGGCCTGAGTTGAAAAATTATGGACACTTTTACTCTGAGGTTGCACTTTGCCATGATGGTAAGTTATGGATTCAGTCATTCATAAGGATTATTTGAGGGCATAAAATAATGTGAATACCTTATTCCTTGAAGATATAATAAGGTAAATCTTGAAAGGCATGAGACACATGACAGACTTGGTATCAATAATAAATTGGAGAATTGATTAGTGAATTGAAAAGTTAAATTAAGAAGTGTTTGAAGAGAAATTGTTTTAATATGCATTTCATCTTAGGAGAAAATAATCTTATAATATACATTATCTTAGGACAAAATAATATTATAATATACATTATATTTAGTAAAAACTAATCCAAATATGGATTAGTTTAAAATAAATATACACAGAACAATTAGTATTTCATAATATGAAGAAGATCTAGTTGAAATAAAATACTAATAAAGAAGCATATAGTTTAGAGAGTGTGCATGAAATCAAATGAAGATAATTATTAATTAGTAAAACTCAATTTCTAGTGCACCCTTAAATTGTGCGAAAAAAAATCTAGAATTCAAATTCAAATTGAATCGTGAAAAAATAAAGGTCAGCTTGAGTAAAAACAAAGTGAAAAAATAAAGGTCAGCTTGAGTAAACACAAAGTGAACTAGTAAATTAAAGACAAGTAACTTGTCATGTGCCACTAAAATAAGAAGTCACGAGAAGGAAATAACTAGGAGTAAAAATAGTAATTGTGTGAAATTGACAAGTAAAATTTATTATTTATAAATTTAAATGGCTGATTACATGTGCACTTGTACAAATGAACGCCACATGAAATGGTGAATATTAAACTAATAGGTAATTTAGTAAAATATAAATATGCCTAGGTTGGACAAGTGGCATGAGAAATAAATACTATAAAAGAGGGCTCGGGCTTGGAAGAAAATACTTAATGCATCCTAATAGTGGATGGTTATTGTAATGTTTAAATGACTTTTACTTGATCCTTGTAGAGAGTTTGATCTATTGGAGGTTTAAGAGAAATGTAGGTTCTTCTAAGATTGACGATTTTAATCTTCAATCATTGTTAGAAAGTATTTTTTCCATACAAACTCATTGCAACTGGAGGGTCCTTAAGAAAGGAGAGTAACCACAAGAGTTTGTAGGGAGGTTAGCTAATGAATCAATCAAAAATTAGCAATTTGATGCAAAGATTTGACTTGGATTTCAAGTTACATTGTTTTATCAATAGAAAGTTAGCACATAACTTAAGTCATATTATTTGCATCCATGATGGTACCATCAAAATCTTAGGTAAATGTGCCTCCAAATGCAGTTTTGCACACCAACTTCATGGCATGTCTTAGAAAAATATTCCTCATGACTCTCATTCTACTAGACTATACTCATTATATGTGTAAGGGGATTTTATTAACACCATTTTTCAATAGGCCCAGACCACTTGCATGCATCATGGTTAAGCTCAAGATCGAGATTATAATAGGTAAGATACGGTTGTGCTTCATTACTGGAATCTTGGTTAACTTTTAAATAATGAAGATCTATTGAAAAAAAAGAGGTTATCGAAACCACAATGTAATCCTTCTACAACCCCATTACCCTAAATTGCACCAGGGTGAGTGCAAGCTAATGATGGTCTCTCATGACGCGTTAGTGGCAATGCAAACTTGGAAAAACAACAATATGTTAACTTGGAGGGATTATTCAAGGTACTTTTACAATGAATTTGAATATGGTGTAAGAAGATGAAACGTACGAAATGGAATTAGATTTCCGAATATACAACTTTTATTCATAGAAATTGTGAATAACTATGCCAAATTTGTTTTTTTTCTAACAACGGTCTCTTATTTTTCCAACAAAATATAGGGTATATGTTTTTGTTTGTGCAGGTGTTGAGTACATTAACGATGAAATTCCATTCCAAACACTTGTATACTTGTAGAGAA
>JASDQU010439222.1:61576-73362 GCA_032191745.1 Picea mariana
TCATCAATATTGTCATCATCGTCACCATCGCCATCGTCATCATCGTCATTGTCATCATCGTCGTCATCATTTTAATCACCATAATCAAATTATTGTCCTCTTCATCATCATCACCATCATCATAATTGTTTTGTTCATCATCATTGTCATCATCATCATCATCATCATCATCATCATCATCATCATCATCATCATCATCATCATCGTCATCATCATTTTCATCATCATCGTCGTCATCATCATTGTCATAGTTGTCATCATCATCATCATCATTGTCATCATCATTGTCATATTCATTGTTACAGTCATCATCATCATCATCATCATCATCATCACCGTCATTTTCATTGTCATCATCATCGTCATTTCCATTGTGATCATCATCATCATCATTGTTGTCACCACCATAATCAACATTGTTGGCATCCTACAAATCCACCTCCTCCTCCTCATCATCATCATCATTTTCATTGTCATCGCATTCATCATCATTGTCATTTTCATCGTCATCGTCGTCATCATCATCGTCATCATCATCATCATTGGCATCACCATAATCAACATTGTCATTGTTATCATTTTCGTCGTCGTCATCATCATTATCATCATCATAATATTCATCATCGTAGTCATCATCATTGTCATCATCATCCTCATTTCCACTATCATGATCATCACCATATCATCATCATTGTCATTGTCATGATCATTGTCATCATCGTCATCCTCACCACTGGTAATCAACATTGTCAACTTCCTACTCCTCCTCCTCCTCCTCATCATCATCATCTAAGCTGTCATTGTCATCATAGTCATCATTGTTGTCATTTTCATTGTCATTTTCATCACCATAATCAACATTGTCGTTTACGTCGTCATCATCATCATCATCATCGTTGTGCTCATCGTCATTGTCATAATCATCATCATCGTCATTGTCATTATCACATTCATCGTCGTCATCATCATCATCATCGTCATCATTGTCATTTTCATCATCGTCATCCTCATTGTCATCGTCATCATCATTTCCATTGTCATGATCATCATCATATCGTCATCATCATCATCGTCATCCAAGGCAAAACACCTCAAATATTTTTCCAAACACTTGTTGACAACTTCCGTTTGACCATCAGTCTGGGGATGATAAGTTGTGCTGAGATGCAATTAGATTGCTGGTGAAATTTGGGTCGCGATCAGAAACAATAGAATGCGACATGCCATGAAGCTTGAAGACCTGATCCATGAAAAGTTGAGCCACCGTGGATGCTGTAAATGGGTGTTGAAGAGCACATAAATGAGCATACTTGGAAAGGCTATCAACAACCACCATGATGACTGATTTATTTCTCGATTTGGGTAAGCCTGTAATAAAAACCATAGAGATATCCCTCCAAATAGCGGGTGGAATTGGAAGTGGTTGTAGTGTGCCCAGAGATTTGACTATTTCGCCCTTGTTGCGTTGACCCACATCACATTCAGCGACAAAATTACAAATGTCTTGTTTCATACCATCCTAGAAAAAAGAATGTTCGACCCTGTCATAGGTTTTGGTAAACCCGGAGTGCCCAACTGTGGGTGTAGAATGAAGCTCAAAAAGTACCATGGATTTAAGTTTTGATTGTTTACTTAAATACAAATGGCCTTTGTATCTAAGCTCATCATGTAGCCAAGAGTACCCTGGGGACTCTGAAGCATTGGACTGTAATTGTTGGATCATATGCAAACTTTTGGGATCGTGTAGCCATTCCTGGTGAACGGCTTGGAGCCAATCTGGTACAATGAAGGAAAGAGAAAAAAGGGATCCGTCATCTTCATATTTTTGGGAAAGTGCATCCGCAACCACATTGTATTTTCCTTTCTTATAAATGATCTCATAATCATATCCAAAGATCTTAGTCACCCATTTTTGTTCCTCCGGGGAGGAAATGCATTGTTCCGAAAAATACTTGAGGCTTTGATGGTCTGTCTTAATTTGGAAGTGTTTCCCTAATAGATAAGGGCGCCACAGATCAACGACATGCAAAATAGCCAACATTTCCTTTTCATAGAGTATAAGGCTTTTGCCACTGAAAAAACTACTAAAAAGTTAATTTTTGGAAGGGAGCGCTGGTGCTCTGTACCCTCTTCTAGGGGAGCGTTCTAATGCTCTATGTCACTTTTGAGGGAGCGCTGGTATTTTTTGTGAGAAATTTGGTTTGTTGGAGGAAATCAGAGAAGAATCCCCTCAATATCTAAAGGTGGTTGGATTCGAATTTGAGGTCAAGGCATGATCTTAGGGGAGATCCACAACTGAAGGAGAGGAATCCTCAACTTATCCCAAATATCTCTCAAGTGGCCAGGTCTCTCCAAACCTATATAAGGAGGCCTCTTCATGGTGAAAGCATGGATGGAGATTGAGAATTACACCAAACTTATGATCCCATAAGTGAGATTTCATTGAAGCATAATCAATGTAGATTACTTGAGCAAAGGGGTTGGAAAATGAGAGCTGGAAGAAGTTGTTGCACCTTCATCAGAGGATTGTAAGTACTCTTCATTTTTTCTCATTAATATACATACATGCTTGGCCTGTTTCTTTCAAGTTTATGTTTGTTCCACATGAACTTTTCTTTAGTAGATAGATCTGTATTTGAACTAATCTCAGTAGAATAGGAAGCTTGTTGTATCTTTGTTTGTTCTACAAGCCCTATCGAGGAGCTTGGGATTTAAGCTCAACTTGGACTTTGCAAGGACAAATGTCGTTAACAAGGTACACATTTTTCTTCTTCCTCTTCATTCATTAGCTTAATTAGATCTAAAAGGATGTCAATGACCAATGATATCACCCTTTCTCTCTTGGTTTTAGGGGTCTAGATACCAAGACGGAATCCGCTTGTCTGCAGGAGGATTCACCTATAAAAGAATTTGGCAACTCCACTGGTGAGGGAATTTGACTTTTGATTCCTTTCCTAGGCTATGTTTTGGACCTTTGCCCACTTCTTGACCTTCTCCACATCATGTTTTTGATTCTTAGATCCGATTGATTGCCTCTTTCTTTCATCATACTCACCCTGATTGACTGAGTTTTCTTGTAATTTTGACTTTATGGGTATTTTTTATTATTTTTGAGAGCCCAACGCTCCCTTGCCCTTGCTATCAGAGCGCTAGAACTCCCTATTGCCTTACACAAAGCGTTGGAGCTCTCTGGTGCCCTTTACACCAGAGTACTACCCCTTTTCTGTGAGAATGTTTTCAGGATTTTCACTCTCTAAATTCATTTCTTGATTTTGGCATTGGCTCAAGAGTTTTACAATCTCAGCTCATCTTGGTCTTGGCCTTCAACACCCTATTTTCTAAGAATTGATTCTCTTTTGTTTGGAATTTTGACATTTTATTTCCTTGCCTTGAAGTCACTCTTTGTCTTTGTTGATTTAGGGTTAACTTGTTGTTTTATTTTCATTTATCTGACTAAGTAGAAGCCTTCATGAGGAGATTCAAAGATCTATGCACCTTTCCATTTGATCTTTGAGGTCATCTTGTCCAAGCTTTTTTCAATCTTTTTGAGCTTTTGGTTTTCTTTTTGCAAATTTTTGTCATCTTTGTCTTTCTTGATTTATCACAACGAGAGTGCATTGTTTATGTGTAATTTTCTTTTGATTGTATGAACCTTGTTGACTTTGCAATCTGGATGACATAGGAAGTTTTATATCGGAGTGATTATCATTCACACATAAAGAAAAAGGATACTTTTTATGATTGTTTTTGGATTTTAGAAACAATTGCTATGATTTTTAGCATTACATTGGATTTGATTGAGAAACAAATTGATTGAGGATTCTGCATCTTACTGCTTGACAGTGAAAAGAACATCTTTATCTTTCCCTTAAATAGGCATTCATTGAAAGAAAGGACTGCTTATCATTTCTTATGCATTTTTTGGGGATTTGAGTCATAATACCATCAATTTCATTGTCATACACCCTTTGACTCAAGAACAGCTACAAAATTAACGCTAATTAAAATTTATCTGGAACATTTTGTTTTTAGAATCTTCCATCAACATTAGACTAGGATTAGGCAGTGAGTACAACTCTCTAAAGTATTCAAAACAAACATTAGCATCTTGTGGTAGGGAGACAAAAATCCAATTGTCGTATAGGCTTTCTGGGATCCCCCTCTCACACAGGGGTTACACACGAGGTCGTATTTGGGAGAATTATGGAGATTATCCCTCTGTGGTTCAACTGTTTGTAGTGGTCAGATTGTATATTGAGGTTTCTTCTTGAGGCTCATCTAGTTTCATTTGGTCTCGGTGCTTCGTGAACTCCGAATCCGTTCAGGGCTGTCTGGAATTCTACCGGTCCACTTGTCCTTAGTTCTCTCGAAGGATTTCGGACTTGTTATCCTACTCATACGTTCAGACCGGACTGTCAACTATACCTGCCCAGGGGATGACTACAAGTTGGTGTCCTTAGTTTCCATAAGATTTAGGTACTTACACCAGGTAACGATGAAGGGAAGTCTCACTATACTTGGAACAGACATTGGTCAAACTCACTCAGGCTCCTTGGAGGGTAACTCCACAATTACTGCATGGAAGCTTGCACCAAGGTGAAAGTCCGTTAAGCAAGTTGTCATTGTAACTGTTTCACCATATCCTAGCCCCTTCTTGAACTGATCACATGACGTTGGATTTCATCACCAACTAGTACGATCATCGAGAAAAGTTTTGTGTGCTTGGTTTGATTCCTAGATTTGATTAGTGTATTCTGTTTCTTTTTTGTTAGTTGTCCATATATTTTTTCTGTCGAATTTTTGGTTCCTCCAACATCAACCCTCCACGTTGTTCGCGTAGGGTACAGGGCCTTCCCCAAGAAAATATGGAATATTCTACCCCTTTACCCCCTCATTCCATGGAGGGCTCTCCTCAACAGAGCGAGGTCCATGATGTTATAACCTCACAGGAGGAAGTTTCTACCTCTTTAGAAAATTTTTGAATTTTTATGGATCCTATGGAGGATTTTCGCATTCCTGCGGGATATGAAAGGCATTTTCTCCAGATGAATTCAGCCGGAGGACTTGTTTTCATTGATCCTTCTGAAATTTCGACCAGGTCTCATTCAAGCTCGCAAGTCGGATACCCACTTTGGACTGATATAATTCGAAGCCCACCTCGCACGGTGCGATACCTTTATGGATTAGGAATAGGTGTTGATATACCTTTCATATCCCAAATACCTAAAACATTTGTTACCTATATTGTACCTTTATATCATTTTACTGGTACAACTGTCATTTCAACCACACCGTCCATTGGTCCAAATATGTAGTTTGCTGGTCCAAGTTTCACTATTTATCTCCAGATGGCCCATTCCACGATGGTCCCTCACGTTGTGACTATTCTCATCGGTAATGTGGTGGTTAGCCAAGCTCCCATTGGGACACCACTTTCATCTAGGCCTTCTTCGTCACTTCCCCTTGGGTACAGAGCACTGAATCCTTCCGTTTTCAACACTACCCAGGTTATACCCGGAAGCTCGATACCTTTAAAACAACCTGAAGGAACTATTCTTGGTGGATCTAATCCATCAAGTGGCACCGATCAGTCATTTATGTCTAGTTTCCAAATTCAAGGGACTCAACCTCATGTTGGGGGGAAACCTCCTTTCAGAGGGAAACCTCCATTCGGGGGGAAACTTCTTTTCAGAGGGAAACCTCCTTTCGGAGGGAAACCTCCTTTCGGGGGGAAACCTCCTTTCAGAGGGAAACCTCCATTTGGAGGGAAACCTCCATTTGGGGGGAAACCTCCGTTTGGAGGGAAACCTCGTGATGGGGGGCAGCCTCAAACTAGAGCCCATCATCAACCTTCAAAACATAATGCGTCTACAACGCCCAATCCTTGGCACACTCCTTTTTCGATAAATCTACTATTCCCTGGGGTGAAACATCCTCAAGGAAAACAACAACCTTATCCTCCTTATGGAAAAATTGTCTATCCACTTTATGGACAAACCCATCAACTGAATTATAGTCCTCAAAACTCATCATGTTATCCTCCGCTCACACATGTTTCTCAACCCTCTTCGAATCCTCTCTACTCTAGTCAGCAACAACCGTATGCAGGAGGACCTACTGGTTACAATTACCCACCTAACCCAGTTTGCGGTCCTACTCGTGTGCCTATGCCACACCAGTATCACCCTCAGGTTAACCGACAACTACCATTCCTTACTCTTCTGGATCTCCCAGACTTGTCTCAGTTGACCAATGATCCTATACATCATTATCCTTTCTGGCCAGTGATTCCAGCTAAAATACCTTCTCATATTCCAAAATTTGATGGTAGACTTGGAGAAGACCCAAATAACCATGTGATGACTTTCCATTTATGGTGTTCATCGAACTCCTTAATGGACAACTCTATTCGTTTACATATTTTCTAGCGAACACTTACGGGCTCAGCATCTAAATGGTATATCAAAATTCCACGTGGTTCTTTCCAATATTTTAAATCCCTTTCAATGTCCTTTCTCACGCACTTTCAACTACCCATTCGATATGAGACAAGTACCTAACTCTTGACCTCCCTTCGTCAGAAAAACTTCGTGCATATCTCCAATCATATTCATGAGTGGAGATGATGACGAAGGTTGATCAAAGCAGTCATTCCTGACCAATTATTGACAGAATGGTTCACTAAATCACTGTTACCCCCGATGGCTCATGATGTCACCATGGGTGGTGTAGTCACAAAAGATGAATCCATTTCTAGGGCACAATACTTATATCTGGTTTACTCATAGTTTTATACTTTGTACGAGTTAATCCAAAATGCTATCTGTGCCACTATTGATCCATCCAAACCTTCATCTTCATCACATGCAGATGGTGTTATTGGCTCCATCAAAACACAATCTTCATCCCATTTTATTGCAACAACTAATCGATCTGCTCTGGCATCCACCTCCAGTTCGATCGCACCTTCCCCTACCTCCCCTCCAACTCAAATCGCTGAGGTGAATGCAGTGCAATTTGCCTCTTAACAACAATATGGAGGTAAGAATAAGACAAAGAAAAAAAACCAAAAAAAACAACAATAAACAACCCAAAGCTCAAAACCCACCACTTTCTAACGAAAAGAAACCACAACGGAAGCCAAAATTCCCATGTATTACTTGTGGTGACAATCACTACACTTGAGACTATCCACATCGCGATGAAGTGGCCAAGATTTTCAAGGGGAATTACCAACCTGCCATGCTTACTCGGCCTTTTCCTCAGCAACAATCTATGGTTGCTCAAACCCCCTCTTCAGGGGGTAGTTCCAACCATCCTTCTCATGATGAAGCCTCGACAAGTGCCCATATTTACATGTTTAATGGGATTGATTTAACCACCCGCTCTAAGACATATGACACACCAGTTAAACCTGGCAAAGGAAAATTCACTAACGGTACTGTACCGGATCCATCACCATCGAGAAACATCAGATCGAGAAACATGCGTTCCACTCTATATTACACCCTTCTAAGAGAACTATCCGTAAATCTACCTTTAATCCTAGTTCACATGCCACCCAGAACTACAACATTGTTGAATATCTTGCACAAGCACCGTGTGTTATGTCTGCGTTAGAAGTTCTACAACACTGCTCCAGTCAACGTAGAATGCTTTTGGCCTCTATTGTCACTTTTGATCCTGAGTCATCCAACAATATCATGTTTAACCTGAATAATTTCTCGCCTTGACTCTCTCATCAACTCGCTTTACAAGTTGACATTGTTGTTCATAATCAACAAATCCACCGCACTATCTTGGATGAGGGATCCTCTACTTGTGTCATGTATTTATCCTGCTAGAAAAGATTAAAATTTCCCGCACTTTGCAAATCCCCAACAATTCTATGTGCATTCGACGGGTGAGGTTTTCATCCCCATGGACTTTTGCAATTCCTGTCCATTCAATTCAGTGTAAAATCTGTCTCTGTTGATGTTGAGGTGGTCGATGATCCCCTCTATTACAACTTATTTCTTGGAATAAGTTGGTTATATGTTATTTCCATTGTTGCTTCGTCAGTATTTCGATGTGTGCAATTTCCCCATCAAGGTAAAATTGTCATTGTCGATTAGTTAGATTTATGTACACCTGATGCTCGCACTCCTGCTACCAACAATATTCCCTTTCTTGGAGATCACAAGATCATGTATGAAAGTGTTGGTGTTGGGTTGTTGAAAGACTCTAGCCTTATGGGTACCTTCCCTACACCACTTCCACCCACCACACATCATGTTGCCACAATCAATATGATTTCGACTACGGTTTACCAATCCTTGGAATCATATGACCCTTGGATTGTACCTAGTCCATTGGATTTTGATGCACTGGGTGATGCCATGCCACTTAATCCAGCCAAAAACTCATACATTTCCATCCAATCCGCTTCTCCCTCCTCATATGACCAACATCTCTTGGCACCCGACACTTACTCGATGCCATCGTGGTTAAATTCCTTGACGTCTGCATTCGAATACATTTCCCAAATTTTTCCTTTTGATGAATCAATACTGAAAATTATTAGCATCGATGATGTACCTTGGGATGATAGACATCATCCACCTTCTTTTCTTCCACCTCTCGAAGAAATCCAGGAATATATACACTCTATCTTCCCCCTTGATGTTGTCCAATTTCCCCAATCACCTATACTTAGACAAGATGCTATTTCTGAATGGAATTTAGGCAACATTACCTCTACAATCGAAATATATATTTTGATCAAGGAAGGTATCGTAGAAAATATTAATCTCGACGTTAATTGTACACTCGAGGAAGTGGTTTCCTATACCGCTTTGTTTAAAGAATTTCGTGATGTCTTCGCTTGGAGCTACGAAGAGATTCTAGAGATCGATCCTTTGATCATTGTGCATGATATTAAAACCTACCTAGGTGTAAAACATGTTAGACAGAAACTCTGCCCGGCCCATCCTAAGAATATTTCAGCTATTAAGGCAGAAGTTGAGAAATTATTGAAATCTCGCTTCATCTATCCTGTCCGAATGGGTTTCGAACATTGTTCCGGTCACCAAGAATCAAGGGACCATTCGTGTCTGCATTGATTATCTATACCTCAATAAGGCATGTCCAAAATACAACTACCCTACGCCCTTTATCGACTAGATCATTGATAATTGTGATGGTAGCATAATTTTCTCTTTCATGGATGGTTTCTCGGGGTATAACCAGATTGACATTTCACCTGTTGATCAGCATAAGACAACCTTCATCTGCCCATGGGGAAATTTTTCCTATCAGAGGCTACCATTTGGCCTTAAAAATGATGGTGCTACATTCCAGCAAGCCATGTCCTACACTTTCCACAATATCAAACACATTGCGGAACCTTACCTCGACGAATTACCTGCCCGCTCATCCAATCGATCATACCATTTTGGTCATCTATGTGCTATTTTTCTTCGATGTCGGTTCTACCGCATTCATTTGACCCCACATAAGTGTATTTTTGTTGTCGAATCAGGATGACTCCTCGGCTTCGTTGTTTCCAAGGATGAGATTCGGGTGTATCCCTTAAAAATTAAGGCTATCTTGGCTTTACCTCGACCTAAAAATTTGACACAACTCCAAAGTTTGCAGGGGAAAGAAAAATTTATTCGTCGTTTCATTTGTAACTATGCTAAGATTGCAAAAGGATTTATGCGCTTGTTACAAGAAGACACCCCTTTCTTTTGGGATGACACTGCTGAACGCTCGTTTACTGCTCTTAAGCATGCATTAACCAACACTCCTTTGTTACATCTTCCAAATTACACAAAGGACTATATCCTTTACTTAGTAGCCTCCACTTCCACTATTTCCATGGTGTTAGTTCAAGAGGACCCTAACGGCGAGGAACACGTGATATATTATTTGAGAAAAATTCTATCTCATCCAGAGCTTAGATATTCTTGAAAATTTAGCTCTGGTAGCCGTCATCACTGTCCAAAGATTCTGTCACTACATTTTTCTATGCACCACCATGGTTATTGCGGACTCAAACCCCATGTACCACATTTTAACACGTCAAGTTCTTGGGGGAAAATATTCGAAATGGATCGTTATCCTTTAGGAATTCGATCTCGATTTCACTAAATCCAAAGCTAAAAAGTCCTTGGTGTTTGCAGAGCTTATTTGCGACCTTCCCCATGTTGATGAAGATATTGAGCCTATATATTCTCTCCTGGACGAAACTTTGTTCCTCATTAGCATGTTTGATCCTTGGTATGGAGATATCCTTCTTTATCTCTAGACACAACTTTTTCAGCTCGATATCTCTCGTGAAAAATGTCATCATATCCACCACCATTCTCGTTGTTACCTTATTATCGATGACACTTTATACCGTCGTGGAATTGAAACTATCCTACGACGATGTCTCACTCATGAAGAGGCTGAATGTGTTCTTAATGACTATCACCTTGGAGCCTGTGGTGGTCATCTTTCTGGGATGGCTATCGCTCAGAAAATCTTATGTGCCGACTACTTTTGGCCCTCAATTTTCAAAGATTGTATTGAGGCAGTCAAAAAATGCCCACCCTGCCAAGTTTTTCACAAAAAGGCATGAACCCACCCTGCTCCATTGCATCCCATTATTGCCATCGGTCCCTTTTCCAAATGGGGCATTGATTTCATGCAATGTAAGCCTACCTTAGCCGAGGGGCACAGCTATATAATAGTTGTCATCGATTACTTTACAAAATGGTCTGAGGCTATGCCTACCTTTCTGAATGATGGCCGTACTACAACGCTTTTCCTTTTTAACCACATCATCACTCATTTTGGTTTTCCACACGCCATTGTCATTGATCATGGTTCACACTTAAAAAACCAGATGATGAGTGAGTTGCATGCCAAGTTGGGTTTTCTCCATGAGAACTCATCCCCGTACTATCCTCAAGCGAATGGATAAGTGGAAGCTATCAACAAAGTCCTCAAAACTATGATCCAATGGATGGTAGGGGCCAACAAGACATCCTAGCATCTACAACTTTTTTCCGCTCTCTAGGCCTACCGTACTTTAGTGAAAACTTCTACTGGATTCACTCCTTTCCAGCTAGTATATGGCATAGGACTTGTTTTACCAATTGAGTGTGAAATTCCTTCATTAAAACTCAAAGTAGAACTCCTGCCCCACACTTCTGCTGAAGAAGAACGTTTCTTACACTTGACTAGGTTGGATGCAACACGCCATGATGTTGCTCTTGTCAATGAGACATATCAAAAATGAATCAAGAATCAATACGACAAGTTTGTCCATCCTCTCACTTTTGCAGAAGGATACCTAGTCCTCGTTTATGACCAGGATCATGACAAGTTAGGGACGGGTAAGTTATAACCTCTATCGCATGGTCCTTACATCATGAAATGTGTTCTACGTAGAGGCACCTATGAGTTAGTGGACTATGACGAAATCTCCCTGGGTGAGCTTCAGAACGGGCCTTACCTTAAGAAGTATTATTCTTAGGACATCTAGCATACATGCTTTTTACACTATTGTATTTTAGTTTTGTGTGTCATTTTCTTTTGTGTGCTCGAGTTTTTGCCTTAGCTGCTTATACTGTGTCTTGTGTTTTCATGTGCAGATGACATCTCCCTTTTCTATGGTTTGCGGATGGTGCTAGTTGACACACCCAAAACGTTGCTTCCATGGCTTGGGTCATTTACCACTCTAACGAGTTGTTGAGTTTCAGAGGTATTTTCCTAGGATCGACAACTAATAACATGACAGAATATCATGCTGTCATCGG